>PVKV010040300.1:0-12366 GCA_004027835.1 Alouatta palliata
CAGCCTCCCGAGTAGCTGGGACTACAGGCACGTGCCACCATGCCCAGCTAATTTTTGTATTTTTAGTAGAGTCAAGGTTTCACCATGTCCGCCAGGATGGTCTTAATCGCTTGACCTCATCATCCGCCCGCCTCAGCCTCCCAAAGTGCTGGGATTATAGGCGTGAGCCACCATGTCCGGCCTCATTTTCAGTAAAGGTCACCACCCTGCACCTAACACTAAAACAAATCAAAAAGGAAGATTTTCCTTAACTAAACCAAAATCAAATGGCTCCCCTTTCTCAGGCCATATCCCTATGGAAGGGAAGAGTGAGACTTTGGGGTACGTGAGGTCAAGAGTATGGGGCAGGGAGGGGAAGTGGCGGGACGGAGGGGGGCCCTGTCCACACAATAACCACAGTGACAGGCAGTGACTTAGGCTGGGCAAACCAAGTGACCTTGGCAAGGCTCAGAGAGGCAGGAAGGGCTGGGGGAAGCCCCGCTCCTATCAAAGATTACTCGCAGACGGATGACGGATTTCATCTGTCTCCACCTGCAGGTGACCACAGACTGCACCAGGAGGGCAGGAGGGCATGGCAACAAGGCTCTCCCCTCGTCTGGTACCTCAGAAAGCAGAGCTGATATGTCTCACCCTGGGAAGAAGGGTGGGGTGCTTACCTGGTGAGAGTGGTGCAGCAGGTGGGGAGATTTCTCTGGAAGGCCCACTCCCCTTCAGCAAGATAAAGCTACTTCTCTCGGCTTCCCGGGGCCATGACTGTTGCTGTGCCCGAAATTCCCACCATTTGTCATTCCATTGGCATCCAAGGCTCAACGACTGACTGACTACCCCAAACTCTTCAGTTAAAGCATGAGTCATGAAAATCCATTTTTTTTTTTTAATGCACTCAGTAAACATTTATTGAGGGTTGGCTGTTCCAGGTACTGTGCTGAGCCCTGGGTGGGACAGAGGCGATGACTAAGGCTTGGGAAGGTAGTGCAGACGGGGCCTCGGGAACCCAGCTGCAGAGACTGGACTCTGCTCAGACTCCTGGAAAGCTCCCAAGGAGTTTTAAAGCACTGGGGAATACGTTTTGATACCATCATCTGTGTCCCCTGGGGTAACAAATACCATGTCATTAGCACCATTAACACCTTAGTGTGAAATAGGTAATCAGATGAAGTGTCACCTTGCAAAGGACTGAGATGTAGGACTGATAAGTTCTGATGCCAGACAGTGACGCCAGGCAGAGCCAGTGCTCAGCGGCCACTCCCATGGGTATCGGAGAGCAAGGGGCAGACCCCAAAGGAAGCCGGGTGTACGGCCACCACAGCATAAGTGTCCCCCATGTATGATGCACACCCGTGAATACTGACTGAGCTCCTTGGTTCTGGGTTCTAAGCATAGTGGAGAACAAAAGAAATGGCCCCTGCCCTCAAGAGAAAGATAGACAGTAAATAATCACAGATTTAGAACTACAAGCTAGAGCAGGGTCTCAGAGGAAAAGAACAGGCTCTGTGAGAGAGTGTATTGGGGACTGAGTTAGGATGGAGCGGGGTAAATTGGGAAGGGCTCTCTTAGATGTTATTTAAGCAGAGACCTGACTCACATTCGCCAGCTGAAAACGATAGGGACAAGCATTCCAGGCAGAAGGAACAGCATGTGCAAAGGCCCCGAGGAAAAAAATGTAAGGGTCAGGGTAAGCCTGAGAGGTTGAGATTTGAACCCTTGTTTGGGATTCAGACCCTTATCCTCAAGCCAACAGGAAACCCTGAACAAGTTTCAGCAGATATGGCAGATGACAGAATGTACCTTTCTTAGAGATCATGCTGGCTGCTGGTGGAGAATGGGCCCAGGGGAGAGGAAGGTGTAGACAAGGAGACCAGGTAGGAGGGAGACTGGGCCAGAGACGCCCTGATTTGGGCGAGGAAGCAGCAGTGGAGGTGGGACACTGGACGGACTGAGATATTCTGTGGACAGAACTGACGCCATCCAGGGCTTGCTGATGGCATCAGTGCTTCTCCAGGAGAGAAGGAGAAGAGGTTAAACTGATCACTTCCTGAGGTCTGGATGGTGGTGTTTTCGCCGGGAAGGAGAAGCCTGGGGGAGGCTGTGCAGATGGCAGGGAGGGCAGGGGAACGAGGACAGATGAAGGCTTCGATTCAGGACATGCTCAAGCAAGGCCCCGCAAGGCAGCCTGGCGCTGACGTCAACAATGGGCCTGGCCTGACCTAGGGCCACAGGAGGCATCAGCAGCCCCGTGCTGCTTCAGGCCAGTGGAAAGCCCCATGGGATCTCCAGCCAGGGCGCCCGGGCGACAGACACATTGCCGTTTCTCCCTCCTGTGCCGTGTCAGAGAGAAAGGCTTTCCCTTTTCTGGAAGTGCCAAAAATGCAGCACAGGAAACTCATTCTGCTGCCAGAGTGACTAATATTTATCACTGGTCTCTACAGTAGCCATTCTTCAAGGCCATGAATTTCTGCAGCTACAGCCACAGTTCTCTTAGCCGCCCTCTGCCCAGGCTCAGCCCTGCCTCGGCATTCCGTAGGGCTGAATAATCCGCTTTGCTTCCTGCAGGAGCCCGCTTACCCAACAGCCCGGCATCATCTCAGCGCCCTGGACTCACTGCACAGCTCAGGGATCGAGGCTTCCACTGTGGCCGTGGGGGTGCACCACGATCTCGTTCGCCTACCCCTCCCTTCCCATCCTGCCTGAGTCCCCAGCACCAGCCAGAGGCAGCTCCTCCCTGCCGGTAGACAGCAGAGGAAAGACACAGATGGCAGGAACTTTGCAGAGCACTTTATCCAACTCTGTTTACCGAGGAGTAAGCTGAGTGAGGCTCAGAGAAGTCAAGCGACTTGCCTAAGGTCACACAACTGAGCTGAGACAAAAACTCCAGGCCAGGGCTCTTGCTTTGGAAAAAAGGGCGGTGCCTCCTGTTCGGGGAGGTCAGATGGAGCCACAGGTAGCTTTGATACTAAGACACCCCCAGGAAGCAGACAAGGAAAAGCAGCCACTGGGATGCCTGAAAGATCAAACGCTCAAAAAGTTCGCACGCAGCTGCACGGGGTCTGTCCCCACACAGCTCTCAGATGGGAAGCAGCTTCCAGTACTAAAGAGGGAGAAGAACTGGTTCCCAGGACATAGACCCCAGTTCTTAATGGAAACAGCTTCACGCCTGCAAAGCCGTTTACACATTTATCAAGAACCAGATGACTCTGTCAAGGGAGGGGGTGGGCAAAGCCCACAGAGGAAGTACTTTCTTGTGTGGCAATGACCATTGGGGAAACAAGATAACACGGAATACAGTGACCCAGCGTAAACTTGGCCATTTGTGCCAAGTCCCTTGCCAAAGTTATCCGTCTTCGGCCACCTGACGGAACAGAGGGCACTCATGGGAAAACAGCTGGAAAAAGGACACTGCCCAAAATCAGCATATTCATCACTTACTGGGTGCCACAATGAAGTCCCTGCAAGGGCTGGAATCCTTTCCAAATCTCAGGTGTTCCTGGACTCAGGGATAATGAGGGGTGGCTGCAAAATGCAGAATGCTGGGAACACAGAGCACAGCTTCAGAGGGCAGGCCCTTCTTCCTAGAAGCTCCATGTCCTTCTAGAATCGGACACATCGATTAGCGTTTCTTATCCAACCAAACCTGCTGCTGACCGTGACTTCATGTATACAGTGACACCCTATAGCTGCGATGAGAACTGGGAAAGCATTCATTCATTCAAACACTCATTGAGCACCTTGTAATACCAAGCATTGTGCAAGATGCAGGGATTACAGAAGTAGAAATCTACCCACTCCTGCTAGGGAAAAGCTCTTGGTTGTCGGAGGTGGGGGGCGGAGGTGGGGGGCAGACGAAAATCCTGAAATCCGATCTTATCTGTCTTCCTGCCTTTGAACCAGCGGAGGCCGGCGCTCTCAGAAGTCGGGTCCGTCGTACACTTTCTCAGCTACGCACCCCTTTCCTTCCTCCAGGCTTCCTGTCTCCCTTCTGTACCGTCACCACCAACCACCCTTGAAGGTCAACACCTCTGGAAAAGGTGAAATAATTCTGCCACCTTCCACACTGCAAATAGCCTCTCCAATCAATCCAAGCAAGTGTTTATGGCAATCCAGCAGCGAGCCTGGCACACAGAAAGAGGTCCAGGGTGGTCACTCACGGTGAGGTCAAAGCCGCAGCGGTGGACCCAGGAGCAGTGACAGAGGAAACCCTCCTCGGTGTTACTGCTCTGTCTCAGCTCCTTGCTGCGCCGGGTGCTTAGAAAAACCACACAGGGTAGGGAGTCCACACAGCAGCCCACGCCCCACACACATTCAGCTCCACAATCAAGAGGCACACCTGGAAAGGGAAGCTGAGCTGAGGAAACGGCAGCCCAGGGCGGGTGAGTGGAACTCAGGGGTCCCGGACTCCAGGTCAGCAGCATACACCAGCACAGCACCTACCCCAGAGGCCTCAGGCCAGACCGAGCCTTAACATCAGGGCGCAGTTAGCCTGGACACAAAACCATTAGCTCACACTTGCATAGTGCTCTGCTGTTTTCCAAACTCTTTCCCATCCCTCACTCTCTCCTGATCATCAGGCAGGCCTTCAATATGGTCAAGATGGGTCCTGCTATCCCCTTGTCGGATGATGTAGAGTGAGTCCCAAAGAGGCCATGTGCCTTGTTTGAAACCACGCGAAACAGGTTCAAGTGTGTAGGCCTTGCACGACCAGGGGGAAGGAGTCAAGCAAAACGACAGAAAAAGCACCGCTCCCGTACAAAGGAAGCTGACGATCAAATCTGGGGGAGGGGCAGTGAATGACACATGGACAAGCTGCCCTCACACAGAAGAGCCAAATTAATGCATTCAAAAATGTGTGCTCAGCATGTTCTACATGCCAGAGCTGGGAAGCGATGCTAGACCATTGAGAGATAGTCAAGACTGCTTAGACACGGTGGCTCACACCTGTAATCCCAGCACTTTGGGAGGCCGAGGCGGGTGGATCACCTGAGGTCAGCAGATGGAGGCCAGCCTGGCCAACATGGTGAAACCCCACCTCTACTAAAAATACAAAAATTAGCTGGGCATGGTGGCACGTGCCTGCAATTCCAGCTACTCAGGAGGCTGAGGCAGGAGAATCGCTTGAACCTGGGAGGCGGAGGTTGCAGTGAGCCGAGATCGCAGTGCTGCACTCCAGCCTGGTGACAGAGCGAGACTCTGTCTTAAAATAAAAGAAAATCAAATCGAGATTGTCAAGACTAAGGAGATGGGACCTATTCTGGGTTTTAAAGGAGAAAGGTACAGAGGAATCTGGGAGAGCATCCCAGGAAACGTAACGGGGAGCTAAAACATGACAGCAGTTGCGGATAAACACACTGAACAGGAGCTATGATGAGCCTTACCTGGGAGGAGCAGAGGGGCTGCAGAAAGTAAACCCAGAAAGTGGTCAGTTCTGGAGAACTTTGAACATCAAGCTAAGGGACCACGTATCCTATCTACAGAAACACGGTATAGCCAGATCCTCCCAGTCTATTTCATTCAAGGTCACTCCCTGCAAGTGACCAACCAGGACCACCAGGAGGTTCAGAATTCTACCTGTTTAATAGAACTCCCCATCACACAATGAGCATCCTTGCCCCATCACGTCCAGGGCAAGTCTATACACACCGTCAGCCCAGAATGTCCCTGAACTATCACCTCGGACATACAGTTCTGAACACTCACAAATCCATTCCACTGCTCATGAGAACGCAGTGGAAGGCACACTTTCTAAAGGACCCCATTTCACACACTTAAAGTGGTTTTCACGCATTTCTGAGCCAGTGCATGACTGCTGTATGTGTGTGAACATAACAGGTTTCAAAAGGGAAAAAACAGTGGTTAAATCTGACTCATTCTACTCTCCTGGCTTTTTTCTCTCAACACAAACTCACGCACGCGAGCATGCACATGCACGCACACACACCCACACACACACACACACTTTCACAGCATTTCCCACAAGACTGCTTTGAATAACACGGTGGGCTCTTTGGGGCAGGAAGGATTCACTGGGTCAATTCTCACTCTCGACAAGCTCGCCTTCCAAATGACCCATGAAAACACAACTTAACCACGAACTTCTGGAAGGCAGAACCTGGTTCTACTCACATGGTCTTAAACAGATCAGGTACCTAGGCGGGTGTAGAACAATGAGAACACATGGACACAGGGAGGGGAGCATCACACACTGGGGTCTGTGGGGGGAACTAGGGGAGGGACAGCGGGGGGTGGGGAGCTGGGGAGAGGGAGCATGGGGAGAAATGTCAGACATAGGTGATGGGGAGGAAGGCAGCAAATCACACTGCCATGTGTGTACCTATGCAACAATCTTGCATGTTCTTCACATGTACCCCCAAACCTAAAATGCAATAAAAATATATATATTAAAAAAAAAACAAACAGATCAGGTGCCTCACAGTCCTGCTGATATGATGGCAGAAATAAGTATCAGTGCATTCCAAGTCCTTCCCACAGCTAAGGCTCTCCTGAAGAGAAAGGCAAACTCTGCTATGCCAAGCACAACTCCCGACACAAACCAGTTTGCATTCGTTCTTGTTTCTTTCAGTTGCACCCACTCCTGGGTTTCATTTCAGTAGGAGCCTCCACAGTTAACAAATCACGTTAACGTCCGTCATCTCATACAGATGCTTACAACAACACCCTAAGATAGGAGAGGCCAGCAATATCGTTCACATTCAAAGATGAGGACTCTGAATGTGGTTGGGCGTGGTGGCTCACGCCTGTCATCTCAGCATTTTGGGAAGCAGAGGCGGGAAGATCACAAGGTCATGAGTTCGAGACATGGTGAAACCCTGTCTCTACTAAAAATATAAAAACTAGCTCGGCCTGGTGGCGGGTGCCTGGAATCCCAGTTACTTGGGAGGTTGAGGCAGGAGCATCATTTGAACCCAGAAGGCGGAGGTTGCAGTGAGCCAAGATCGCACCATGTCATGCCAGCCTGGGCGACGACGGGGCAAGACTCCATCTGAGGACTCTGAGTGTCAACAAACTTTAGCCCACTTTTCCAAGGTCATGTAGCGAATAAACGTTGATCTTGTCATCCCTTACCCATGGATCTCCCCTCAGTTACTGCGAGTATAACTGAACTTCCAAGATACTGAAACCTTATTCAGCTTCTCCTACGGATTAAATATACATTTAATTCAATGACAGCTCAGCCTGTTCAGGCGGCATTATTGTCATTGTCATCATCATTGCTATATTGCCACTGACCAGGACAGGATGCCAGAGCTTGACCTCAGAGAGCAGGCAGGCCTGTCCTTTACATGCCAGAGGGTGAGAGAGTCAGAGGGCTTGCTAAATTTGAAACCTTTTTCTGATATCCAAGCACTTAAACGGCTCACTGACTCGCATATGTAAATATTACTATAAGCTACAGTTTCATTTACCCTGTGCTGGGGCCAAGAGGGTTTGAACGTAGAGTGAGCATAAATTAGGTACTGGAAAGTTTCTTATTTCCTGTAGTGTCAGATGTTCATAGTCAAAAAGAGAAGAAAAGCAGCAGCGGCGTCACATGGCAGAGCTCTCCCATCAAACACCAAACACACGTATTTGCACATAATTGCTTCCTTTCGCTAACTGCCCAGAGTGGGTAGCACAACACATCCATGAGGACACAACCCAGAACTCTGGCTGTTTCTGTTTCTGCTACTCAGCCCCAGAGCCTCCCGAGCCTCACCTCAGGGTGAGACAGTTTCTCAGAGCACCCAAGGATGGCACAGAATGCCAGGTGGAACAGAGCTGATCCTCAACAACGCACAACATACCCAAAACCATACAGGAGCTAAAACTCACTTTTCCACTGTGACTTTCCCAAAAGGAAGTGAGGCGGCGGCCAGGCGCGGTGGCTCATGCCTGTAATACCAGCCCTTTGGGAGGCCTAGGCGGGCCGATCATGAGGTCAGGAGATCAAGACCATCCTGGCCAACATGGTGAAACCCCATCTTTACTAAAAATACAAAAGTTAGCCAGGCGTGACCTGCAGTCCCAGCTACTTGGAGGGCTGAGGCAGGGGAATCACTTGAACCCAGGAGGCGGAGGCTGCAGGGAGCTGAGATCGCGCCACTGCACTCCAGCCTGGCGACAGAGCAAGACTCCATCTCCAAAAAAAAAAAGTGAGGAGGGCAGAAGCCAAAGCTCAACTGTGGTACATTTCTCTGTGCCTGTAGGCAAGTCACCAGCCCTCTCTGGGTCTACGGTTCCTCATAAAGGTAGAGCCTGGACTGGAAAGGCCCATGTTTTCTTCAGCCTCAGTGCGCACATGAATGAGCCATTCCTTTCCCACCCAGCACAACACATCAGAAACTAAGTCAGTGAAATGGACACCATTAGAGGAATACATGTGATTTTCGTATGTGTTTAAATCGGTTTATATGTTTATCACAATATACTGATACATTAATATATTTACGACAATATATTAATGTTGTAATCAATACATTAATATGTTAATATGCATAGCAAAAAATCTACCATGTTAGCCATTTTAATGTGTATAATTTGGTGGCATTGAGCTCATTCACGATGTTGTACAACCACCACAACCATTTCCAGAACGCTTTTTATCACCCCTCAAGGAAACCTGTATCCATTAAGCAGTCACTCCCCGTTCCCATCTCCTCCACCCTGGCAACTACTAATCCGCTTTCTATCTCTGTGATTTGCCTGTTCGGGATATTGCATGGGAATGGAATCATGTGATATGTGGCCTTTGCCGTCTGACTTCTTCGACTCAGCAGAATGTTTTCAAGGTTCATCCACGTTGTGGCACGTATTTCATTTTTTTTTTTTTTTTTTTTTTTTTTTTTTTTGAGATGTTGTTTTGCTCTTGTTACTTAGGCTGGAGTGCAATGGTGCAATCTTGGGTCGCTGCAACCTCCAGCTCTCAGATTCAAGCAATTCTCCAGCCTCAGCCTCCCAAGTAGCTGGGATTACAGACATGTGTCACCACGCCTGCCTAATTTCGTATTTTTAGTAGAGATGGGGTTTCACCATGTTGGTCAGGCTGGTCTTGAACTCCTGGCCTCAGGTGATCTGCCCACCTCAGCCTCCCAAAGCACTGGGATTACAGGTGTGAACCACCACACCCAGCCATGTATTTCATTGTTTAGCTCAAAAAATATTCCATTGTAGAGTGGAATATGCTTTTGAATTAATTGCTAAGTAAACCATTCACAGACTGTAATCCTATTATTAGTAAAAATTAAATAAGATAATCTGTGTAAGGTGTAGGCACATGGTGAGCAATCAGCACTCACTTTTTATCGTCAACAGAAACTCCTCATAGCACACCTGGTGGCGGTGGTGCCATCACACCTTACTTGGGAATCACTGGGCTGGAGGTGTCATTAGATCCCATCTTCTGAATACACGAATCAAAACATTTCCACACACATATCACATATTCCCCCCGTTCTCCAATGTGTGTGCACCTCCGCTGAATAAACCTTCCTTAAGCAGTAACCGTTATAAGCTAGCAAAACACCGGAACCCTTCTAAGTAATCTTGCCACAGGAAATTTACCAAAATAGGCCGGGCGCGGTGGCTCACACCTGTAATCCCTGCACTTTGGGAGGCCGAGGCGGGTGCATCACGAGGTCAAGAGATCGAGACTACCCTGGCCAACATGGTGAAACCCCGTCTCTAGTAAAAACACAAAAACAGCCGGGTGTGGTGGTGCGTGCCTGTAATCCCAGCTACTCAAGAGGCTGAGGCAGAAGAATCATTTGAACCCGGGAGGTGGAGGTTGCAGTGAGCTGAGATCATGTCACTACACTCCAGCCTGGGCGACAGAGCAAGACTTCATCTCAAACAAAAAAAAAAAAAAAAAAAAGAAAGAAATTTACCAAAATAGAGAATCCTTAGGGAGATGGTGTAATTCTTCATTTTTCAAAATGATTCACAATAGGATTCATTTAAATGGTTTTCCCAGTAGTCTTAAGACACATTTCAATTTGCAAAAATCCCTATTTCAACAACATACCTTCTCTATAAAATACCATGCAGCTGCCTGAGCTGGGCTCCAATTTTGGAGGACAGTGATGGTTACAAGACATGAGGAACTGATGTCTGCTTTTTCCCATAATCAGCATGCTGGATGCGGAGACAGAAGTCCTGAGTACTTATCCCACTTTCAGCCCTATGACTTTGAACAAGAGCGGCCACCACTTCTCCTGTCAGTGTACTCTCAGAAATGCAGAAGTCACAGCCACTTTCCCTAATGCTGGCACACGGCTCGAAAGGACAGCACCACAGAGGTGGGAATTACCACGCGTACTCACAGAGCTCAGCCTCACTCAGAGCACAGGGTCTGTCCACAATTTGGGGCAAACGTCCACATTTGTGAAGCATTTCAAAACACTGTCCCATCTGACCCTCCACGCTAGGCCCCTCAGGAGCTGAGGCCACCCTCTCATCCATCCATGGATGCCTTCCTACCATCCCGGGTCTTGCAGCTGAGCAACAGTGTGCCCTTGGACCCTGACCGGGGATGCGTGGGACCCTCTGTGCCCACTCCCACCTGCCTTCTGGGGGCTGTGGAGGGCTCCACAACTGAAACAAGCCTCCCCAAGTGTCCCGTGGCCAGTTCTCTCCCAACTCCTGAAGCTTGTTTTCTTTAATTAGCTCACTGTGGCAGGAGAAAAATGCAGCCCCACCCTCGAAATAAGCAGATCTGGGCCTCAAATGTACTCTGTGGTTTGCCTCTGTACTGCCAAGCTGCTGGCCAGGGAGTGACAGGCTACCAGGGCCCACGAAGCAGGGGAAGTAAGAAACCCCTGCTACGCTGAGACAGGCCGTTTTCTTCCTAACATCTGACATTCATTTCTCAACCGCAAGCTGGGCTGTACCCCTTCCTGAGTCCCTGAAACCTGCGATTGTGGTTCCAGTTAGGGGGCGATTCCAAATCCTGCTGGCTTTCTTTCTTTCTCTCCCTCCCTCCTTCCTTCCTTCTTTTTTAATCTGCCTTGGTGGGGGGTGGGGGCAGTTTATGGCACAAAGCCCAATCCTCTCATCTCACAGATGAACTGAGGCCCAAGCAAAGTCACTGTTTCTTGGAGTCACTCAGGACAGTAGTGAGCAGCACTTAAATAGACGCGGAAGACTCACCGTGGAGTGCTTCCTAACACCAGTACTTCAGTTTATAAAGGATTTCTCGGCCGGGCGCGGTGGCTCACGCCTGTAATCCCAGCACTTTGGGAGGCTGAGGCGGATGGATCACCAAAGGTTGAGAGATCGAGACCAGCCTGTTCAACATGGTGAAACCCCGTCTCTACTAAAAATACAAAATTAGCCGAGTGTGGTGGCACAGGCCTGTAGTCCCAGCTACTCGGGAGGCTGAGGCAGGAGAATCGCTTGAACCCGGGAGGCAGAGGTTGCGGTGAGCCGAGATCACATCCCTGCACACCAGCCTGGGCAGCAAGAGCAAAACTCCATCTCAAAAAAAAAAAAAAAGATTTATCCATATGTTGTCTCAGCTGGGTCTCATCCTCTAAGGCAAGCACACCCACAGCTAGCTGCTCCATTTGGCAGATGTGTAAACCAAGGCTTAGCGGGGAATGGAAAGTCAAAGGTCATGTGACAGAGTGACAGGGTGAGAGGCCCAGGATCCTTAAACACCTTCAAACACTACAATTTTTCTTTCATTCCAGTAACTTCTACATCACAGCCTGAAGAAATGCTTAGAAGTTTGAGGCAGAGGCTCCCTAGCATCGTACCCATAGGATCTCAGAACTTAGAGCTCAAAGGTCAGGATTCCTAAACGATACTACTTTTGGTCCTAGCACCCACAGAATTGTTTCTTCCTCCTCCCTCATTCTTCACCATCACGACCATTGCTAGCACTGATTCAACCCCATGGACCATACACAGTTTCAGCTCCTTCCCCTGCCCTCATTTCATGCTCATGACCACCCTAAAAGGTAGTTACCACCATACCCATTTTATAGATGGGTAAACCAAGGCTCCAGGAAGCTTGAACAGCCTGCCCAACATCAAACAACTAGTTAAGAGATGGAGATAAGGCCGGGTGCGGGGGCTCACACCTGTAATCCCAGCACTTTGGGAGGCCAAGGCAGGCGGATAGCCTGAGCTCCCAAGTTGAGACCAGCCTGGGCAACATAGTGAAACTCTGTTTCTACAAAAAAATAAAAACAAAAACAGACACAAATCAGCCCAGCAGAGAGGTGCATGCCTGTAGTCCCAAGCTACTCAGGAGGCTGAAGCGGGAAGATCGCTCGAGCCTGGGAAATCAACGCTGCAGTGTGCCAAGACCAATACCACTGCCCTACAGCCTGTGTAGTGGAGGAAGAACCTCTATGTCTCATTAAAACAGAAAGA
>PVKV010040301.1:0-12423 GCA_004027835.1 Alouatta palliata
TTTCATTATAAAATAAAAGGGTGTTTATTCAAAATGGGACAAGACAGGACAATAAAAGCTGACCAATATTCCTCATGAGCATAGAAGCAAAAATCCTGGATAGAATATGAGCAGATAAAATCCAGCAATATATAGAAAGAATAATATAGAAAGAATCATGATCAAGTGGGGTTACAGCTAGTTTAGTGTTTGAAAATCGATCAATGTAATCTACATTAAGGAAGACTAAAGGCCAAAGAGGAAACACCATCTGACCATACCAATTGATGCAGAAAAAGCATTTGATAACATATAACATCCATTCATGATACAAGCTCTCAGCAAGCTAGGAGGAGAAGGGAAGTTCCTCAACCTCATAAAGGGCAATGTTGAAAAAAACTACAGTTATCCTCATATTTAATGGTGGAAGTTCCTCAACCTAATAAAGGGCAACGTTGAAAAAACTACAGTTATCCTCATACTTAATGGTGAAAGACCAAATGTTTTCCCTATAAGATCAAAACAAGGTTAGGATGTCTGCTCTCACTGCTCTTATTTAACATAGGACTGGCAATCCTGACCAGTGCAATAAATCAAGAAATAGAAAGCATACATATTATAAAGGAAAGAGTGTAACTGTCTCTGTGTGTGAAGGATATGATCGAATATGTAGAACATACAAAAGAAGCTGTAAAAAGCAAACACCCGGCTGGCTCATGCCTGTAATCCCAGCACTTTGGGAGGCCAAGGCGGGTGGATTGCATGAGACCAGGAGTTCGAGACCAGCCTGGGCAACATTGTGAAACCCCGTCTGGATAAAATTACAAAAATCAGCCAGGCATGACAAGACTCTTAAAAAAAAAAAAAAGCAAAATCCAAGAACTTATAAGTGAGTTTAGCAAGATTATAGGATCCAAGGTCAAACACAAAAATTGTTTCTATATATTAGCAATGTATGACTGAAAGCTGAGCTTAAAAACAATGTCATTTGCAATCGTTTATAAAATGATGAAATCCTTAGGTATAAATCAAAACATGCATAGGGCCTGTACTCTGAGAACTATAAGATACTGATGAAAGAAATAAAAGGCTAAATAAACAACAGACATGTTATATTCATGGATGGGAAGATTCACCATAGTTAAGTTGTCACTTCTCCGTAAATTGATCTTTAGATTTAACAAAATATCAGTCAAAATCCTGGAAGGGTTGTTTTGTAGATGTAGACAAGTGGATTCTAAAGTCTTATCCAAGGCAAAGGAACTGAAATAGCTAAACCAAATTTTCACCAAACTAGAAAAACTTTGACTCACATTACACAATTTAAGACTCTAAAAATACAATAATCAAGACTGTGGTATTGGTGGAGGTTTAAAAAATATACATCAGTGGAACAAAATAAAGAGTCTCGAATGGACCCACAGAAATATGACTAGTTAAAAAATTTTAAACATGGGTGCAAAAACAGTAGAGAAAGCATAGCCTTTTCAACAAATGGTATTGGAGCATTTAGACATGCATTAAAAATAATCTTTGACCTAGACCTCACACTGTACACATAGATTAACTCAGAAAGGATTACAGAACTGAAAGTAGAGCACAAAACTAAAAATTTTAGAAGAAACATAGGAGAAAATGTTCATGATCTGGGTTAGGTACAGAATTTTTAGACATAACAGTAAAACCATAATCCATGCAGAAAAAAATTGATACACTGGAGCTCACAGTTCTGGAAGCTGGGAAGTCCAATATTAAGTTTCTGGCATCTGTTGAGGAACTTCTTGCTATGTCATCCCATGGTGGAAGGTGAGAGGGTGAGAGGATGAGGGAGAGAGAAAGTGAAAGTAAAGGGGAGTTGAATTCCCTCCTTTTAAAACAAACTCACTGAAATGCTAACAGCATTCACTGCACCCACATGACCTTTTCTCTCATTAGGCCTCACCTCCCCAGACTTGCATTGGGGATAAGTTTCCAACATATAATTTTGGGGGAACAAATTCAAACCACAGCAACAATAAAATATTTGAGATAAATTTAACAAAATAAACGTGAGACTTGTACACTGGAAACTACAACCATTCCAGAAAGAAATTTTCAAAAATCTAAACAAATATAGGGACACTCCACATTAATGGACTCGAAGCTTAGTATTTTAAGATTACAAAACTCTTCAAATTGATCTATAGGTTCAATGCAGTGCCTATCACATTTGTAGCAGGATTATTCTGAACAATTGACAAACTGATTCTGAAATTTATACCAGAAGAATTGAGAATGGTCAAAACAATCTTGAAAGAGAACAAAGAACAAAATTCACCCCAGTTTCAGAGCTTACTATACAACACTAAGGGGAAAAAAGAAACATTTCCATCTGCTCCCACATCACGATGACAATCAACACAGAAGACTTCCGTGACAAAATGTGTGGGGATTTTTCCTGACAGATAGTGTCAGATCCCACAGGTTGAGGGCTCAACTCTGTAAGTCTGCCTATACCCCCTCAGATGCCAGGTGAATCTGGAGGCATTCTGGGGGTAAGTCCTGGCCTCCAGAACTTCTGACCCACCAGCTTCAAGTTGGGGCTCCCACAATCACCTCTTTGGGTTCCATTTATGTAACTGCTGTCACTACACAATTAATTTGCTAGAGCAGCTCACAGAACTCAGGGAAATGCATACTTACATTTACTGGTTTATTCTAAAGGATATTACAAAGGAAACTAATGAAGAGGTGCCTAGGGTGAGGCATGTGGGAAGGGATATGGAGCTTTCATGCCCTCTGGGAATGTGCCACCTTCCAGAACCTTCATAGGTTTTGCTATCTGGAAGCTCTCTGAACCCTGTCCTTTTAGTTATTATGGAGGCTTCGTTACATAGGCATGATTGATTAAACCATTGGCTATTAGTGATCAATATAACCTTCAGCCCCTCAACCCTCTCCAGAGGAGATGGGCCTGAAAGTCCCAACCCTGTAATTCTCCCTTGGTCTTTATGGTGACAGCCCCATTCTGAAGCTACCTGGGGGGCTGCCAATGCATTAACATACAATAAGACATCACTTTGGTGTTTCTAAGGGTTTTAGGAGTTGTATGCTAGGAAATGAAGTTGAAGACCAATTATATATTTCACAATGTCACAGCTACTACATTGATGAAGACAATGTGGTCACAGCTTAAAATTAGACATATAGACCCATCAAACAGGATTGAGATTCTAGAAATAAATACTAGAATGTTTTTGGTCAGTGGATTTTTTTTTTTTTCCAGACAGGATCTCACTCTGTTGCTCAGGCTGGAGTGCACTGGTAAGATCACGGCTCACTGCAGCCTCAACCTCTCAGGCTCAAGTGATCCTCCCACCTCAGCCTCTTGAGTAGGTGGGACTATAAGATGTGTGACACAACACTGGCTAATTTTTAAATCTTTTTGTAGACATGGGGTCCTCCTATGTTGCACAGGCTAGTCTCGAACTCTCCTGGGCTCAAGCAATCCTCCTGCCTCAACCTCCCAAAGTGCTGGGATTACAGGTGTGAGCCACCAAGCCCACCATCAGTGGGGTTTTTTTTTTTTTAATGGGCTCAAGTGATCTCTGTAGTCTCAGCTATTTTGGAGGCTGAGACGGGAGAATCACTTGAGCCCATTATCAATAGATTTTTGACAGATGTGCCAAGGCAATTCAATGTGGGGAAAGGACAGATTTTCAACAAATGATGCTGGAATAATTGGATATCCTCATGTAAGAAAGATAAGTTTAGTCATTTCTCATCATATATAAAAATCAAGAAAGATCATTGACCTAAATAAGTATAACTATAAATTTGGTTTGGGATGTACAGGGGAAGGGAAACTTCCCCATTGCCCTCCGAAATTTTGCTGAAAATCACTGACAAAAGGCAGATTAATAGAAAAGGCATACACATTTATTTGATCATAGTTTTACTTGAAATAGGAGCTTTCAGAATGAAGACTCAAAGATACAGGTGATAGAGCACATTTTTACGCTCAGGTTCAACAAAATGTGGACAGCCATTTAGAAATCTGATGGGATGAAAAGGGTGTGAACTGATACTGGTAGACTGAATGGGGAAAGGTAGACAGACACAGCAGGGCCTGTCTGTCTAGATTGTTCATGACCTCCCTAAACTTGCGTTCCTTCCTTCTGGCTCTCAGGCGGGACCCTCTCTGGAATGGGGGTCTTAGGACATACTGTTAAGCAGGGTAGATCACATCATTTTTTTATGACCTGTTTTTGTATGGAAAGATATGGGAAATTTAGAGTAATGTGTTTAAGTTTTACTGCTGGCTTTGGAGAAAAGGGGTTCTGGTTTCTATGACCTGTTGGGGAAGAGGGATTCTAATTTCTATGGCTAGCCTAAAGAAAGATATGGGAAATTTAGAGTAATGTGTTTAAGTTTTATTGCTGGCTTTAGAGAAAAGGGGTTCTGGTTTCTATGACCTGTTGGAGAAGAGGGATTCTAATTTCTATGGCTAGCCTAAAGGAAGAATGAGGGGTCAGAGGCAGAAAGGGTAAGAGAAAGTCAGAGAGAGCTGCTTCTGTGGCCTTCATTTTCAGATATCATTTTCCGAGACTCTACAAGACAATCAATTCTTAGATATGGCATCAAAAGTAAAAGTGATAAGGAAAAAAAGAGATTGATAAATTGGACTTTATTCAAATTAAAGTAACTTTCATTTCAAAAGACACCATTTAGAAAGTCACAGACTGGGAGAAAATATTTACGAATCATATATTCAGTATAGGATAGTAGCCAACAATATACAAATAACTCTAGCAACCCAATTATTATGTATGTATTTATTTATTTATTTGAGACAGAGTCTCGCTCTGTCACCAGTCTGGAGTGCAATGGTACGATCTTAGCTCACTGCAACCTCTTCCTCCCAGGTTAAAGCGATTCTCTTGCCTCAGGCTCCCGAGTAGCTGGGATTACAGGTGTGTGCCACAACTGTGTTTTCAGTAGAGACAGGGTTTCACCATGTTGGCCAGGCTGATCTCGAATTCCTGACCTCAGATGATCCGCCCGCCTCAGCCTCCCAAAGTGATGGGATTACAGATGTGAGTCAATATGCCCGGCCCCAATGATTATTTAACTAGACAGATAGTTTAAAAATAGTTAAAAGATTTGAATGATCAAGGAAGTGAAAAGACAGCCCACAGAATGGCAGAAAATCTGCAAATCATATATCTGATAAAGGACTTATATCTTGAATATCTAAAGAACTCTTACAATTCAGTAATAAAAAGACATTTTGCTGGGACCGGTGGCTGATGCCTGTAATCCCAGCACTTTGAGAGGCCTAGGTGGGAGGATAGCTTGAGTCCAGGAGTTTGAGACCAGACTAGGCAACATAGTGAGACCTCTCCCTGCCATCTCTGCAAAAATAAATAAATAAAAAAAATTAAATTAAATACATAAATAAGAAAGGAAAAAAAAAATAGCCAGGTATGGGGTGTGGTGGCAGGCACTTGTAGTCCCAGCTACTGAAAAATGTGAGGTGAGAGGATTGCTTGAGCCCAGGAGGTCAAGGCTTCAGTGAGCCATGTTTCCACCACTGTACTCCAGCCTGGGTGACAGAGCCAGACCCTGTCTTAAAATAGTAATAATAAAAAAAACCCCAAACACATTTTAAAAGTATTTGTCGTAGTTGGTTAGGGCTGCCATAACAACATGCCATAGACTGGCTTAAACAACAAAAATGTGTTTTCTCACAATCCTGAAAGGTACAAATCTGAGATCTACCTGTTGATAGGGTTGGTTTCTCCTGAGGCCCGTCTCCTTGGTTTGTGGATAGCATTTTCTCCCTGTGTCTTCCCACAGCCTTCCCTCTGACTGTGTCTGAGTCCTCGTCTCCTCTTCTTATGTGGATACCAGTCATTGGATTAGGGACCACTCTAATGACCTCATTTTAATTAACCATCTCTTTAAAGATCTTGTCTCCAAATACAGTCACATTCTGAGATAATGGATATTATGACTTCATTATATGAATTTTAGGGGACACACTTCAGCCTAGAATAATAAGCCAAGGATCTCAACAGACATTTCTCCAAAGAAGATATGCAAATTTCTCATAAGCACATGACAAGATGCCCAGCATCAGTAGCTATCAGGGAAATGCCAGTCAAAAGCACAATGAGATGCACATCACACCTACTAGGATGCCGTAACCATCAAGACAGATGATACAAGTGTTGATGAGGATGTAGAGGAATTGGAGCTCTCATACATCGCTAATCAGAATGTAAAATGGTCCTTCCAGTTTGGAGAACAGTCTGGTGGTTAAAAAAGGTGTAGCATATAGTTAACATATGACTCAGAAGTTCCACTCCCAGGTATATACCAAAGAGAAATGAAAACTTTCCCCTGCCCCCAAACTTGTACACAGATGTTCATAGAAGCATTATTCTAATAGCTGCAAAGTAGAAACAATCCAAATTCCTACAAATTGTTGAATGGAGAAATAAAATGTGGTCCATCCATACAATGGAATATTGTTCAACAATAAAATCAAATAAAATGCTTATACACATTACAACATGCGTTTACCTTGAAAACATTATGCTAAATGAAAGAAGCCAGTCACAAAAGACCATGTATTATATGACTGCATTTCTATGAAATATCCCCAGAAAGTAAATATGTAGAGACAGAAGGTAGACTGGTGGTTGTCAAGAGTTAGGGGATGAAGGGTGGGGGGATGGAGGGGTGATTGGTAGTAGATATAGGTACTGGGTTTCGTTTTTGGGTGATGAAATGTTTTAAAATTGACTTAGTAGTGATGTGGTGTGGTGATTTACATTAATGAATATACAAAGAGCCTTGTACATTTGAAATGAGTGAATCATATGGTATATAAAATATATCTCAATAAATTTGTCTAAAAATGTATGAATTGACATTTAACCAAAGAAAATACAGTCATGTGTCACTTAATGATGGGGAGAGGTTCTGAGAAATGCATCGTTAGGTGATTTCATGGTGTGAATATCACTGAGTGTACTTATACAAGCCAAGATGGTATAGCTTACTACATACCTGGGCTATATGGTGTGGCCTATTACACCTAGGCTATCGATCTGTACAGCACGCTATTATAGTGAATGCTGCAGGCAACTGTAACACAATGGTAAGTGTTTGTTATCTAAACATAGAAAAGGTACAGTAAAAATAAATACGGTATTATAATCTTATGGGACCATTGTCGTATATGTAGTCTGTCATTGACTGAAATGTCATGGTGCATGACTTTATATGAAAGTTCAGATTAGCTAGATGTGGTGGTGTGTGCCTGTAATCTCAGTTACTTGGGAGGCTGAGGCAGGAGAATCGCCTGAACCCGGGAGGCAGAGGTTGCAGCAAGCCGAGATCACGCCATTGCACTCCAGCCTGAGTGACAGTGAGACTCCGTCTCAAAAAAAAAAAAAAAAAAAAAAATTCAATAAGCATATGAAAACATCGTTAGATATTAGAGAAATGTAAATTAAAACACAATGAGATGCCACTGACACTTTATGCCCCAGAGAATGTCTATAATAAAAAGCCACTAACAAGTGTTGAGGGATGGTATAATTTGGATATTTGTCCCCTCCAATTATTACGTCGATATGTGGTTTCCAGTGTTGGAGGTGGGGCCTGGTGGGAGGTATTTGGGTCATGGGGGTGGATCCCTCATGAATGGCTTGGTGCCCTCCCTGTGGTAATGAGCTACTGTGAGATCTAATTGTTTAAAAGAGTCTGAGACTTCCCCCAACTGCCACTCCATGTGATGTGCTGGGTCCCCCTCACTTTCTGCCACGATCCTAAGCTTCTTAAGGCCTCACCAGAAGCTGAGCAGATGCTGGCACCATGCTTGTGCAGCCTGTGGAACTGTGAGCCAAATCTTCATTTGACTTCCTGGGCCACATTGGAAGAACTGTCTTGGGCCACACATAAAATACACTAACACTAATGATAGCTGATGAGCTACAAAAAAAAAAAAAAAAAAAAAAAAAAAAAAAAAAAAAAAAAAAAAAAAAAAAAAAAAAAAAAAAAAAAAAAAAAAAAAAAAAGCAAAAAATCTTATAATGTTTTAAGAAAGTTTATGAATTTGTGTTGGGCTGCAGATTGGACAAGCTTGCTTTATAGCAAGACAAAATGGACAAATACAGGGGAGAATATAAGAAACTGAAGCCCTCATATATTGTTGGTGGAAATGTAAAATGCCATTTTGACAACAGTTTTCCAGTTTCTTAAAAAGTTAGACATAGTTTTACCATATGACCCAGTGATTCTACTCTGAGGTATACCTAAGAAAATTAAAATATATGTCCACATAAAGACTTACATGTAATCCCATTACTGGGTATATATCCAAAGGATTATAACTTGTTCTGTTATAAAGACACATGCACACAAATGTTCATTGCAGCACTGTTTACAATAGGAAAGACTTGGAACCAACCCAAATGCTCATCAATGATAGACTGGATAGGGAAAATGTGGCACATATACACCATGGAATATTATGCAGCCATTAAAAATGATGAGTTCGTGTCCTTTGTAGGGACATGGATAAACCTGGAAACCATCATTCTCAGCAAACTGACACAAGAACAGAAAATCAAACACCGCATGTTCTCACTCATAGGCGGGTGTTGAACAGTGAGAACACATGGACACAGGGAGGGAAGCATCACACACTGAGGTCTGTCAGGGGGAACTGGGGGAGGGACAGTGGGGTGGGGAGTTGGGGAGGGATAACATAGGGAGAAATGCCAGATATAGGTGATGGGGAGGAAGGCAGCAAACCACATTGCCATGTATGTACCTATGCAACAATCATGCGTGTTCTTCATATGTACCCTAAAACCTAAAACGCAATAAAATATATTAAAAAAAAGACTTACATGTAAATATTCATACCATCTTTTTTCTTTTCTCCCTCCCTCCCTCCCGCCCTCCCTTCCTTCCTTCCTTTTCTTCCCTTCCTTTCCTTTCCTTTCTTTCCTTTCTTTCTTTTTTGAGATGGAGTCTTGCTCTGTCGCCCAGGCTGGAGTACAATGGCATGATCTCGGCTCACTGCAACCTCTGCCTTCCAGGTTCGAGCGATTCTCCTGCCTCAGCCTCCCAAGTAGCTGAGATTACAGGCATATGCCACTACACCCAGCAAATTTTTTGTATTTTTAGTAGAGACGGGGTTTCACCGTGTTAGCCAGACTTGTCTTGAACTCCCCACCTCAGGTGATCCACGTGCCTCAGCTTCCCAAAGTGCTGGGATTATAGGTGTGAGCTACTGCACCCAGCTGTTATTTTTCAAAATAGCAAAAAACTGGAAACAACTGAAATGTCCATCAACTGAGGATTGGACAAACAATATCTGTTATATTCATACAATGGAATATTATTCAACAATAAAAGGAATAAAGTACTGATATGTGGTACTATATAGATGGACCTCAAAAACATTATACTAAATAAAAGAAGTCAAATATTGTATGATTCCATTTATTTGAAATGTCCAGAAAAGGCAAGTCTATAGAAACAGATATTCGATTTATGGTCCTGTGGAGCAGAGGGTAGCAATGAGGGATGCTTGCAAATGGAAGTGAAGTTTGCTAATGGTGTAGTGCAAATGTTCTAACATTAGATGTGTTAGCAACTAACATCTGATGTCAGTTGCTCGGCTCTTCGCATTTCCTAAAACGAATTGAATTATACACTTAAAGTAAATGAGTGTTATTGTATGTAAATTATACCTCGATAAAGCTGTTTTCAAAAATGATAGCAAGGTGTGGGAGTTGAGGGTGTTTGCAAGTAGATGATTAAAAGAGGGACCATATGGCCGGGCGTGGTGGTCATGCCTCTAATCCCAGCACTTTGGGAGGCCGAGGCAGGCAGATCACGAGGTCAAGAGATCGAGAACATCCTGACCAACACGGTGAAACTCCGTCTCTACTAAAAATACAAAAATTAGCTGGGCATGATGGCACATGCCTGTAGTCCCAGCTACTTGGGAGCCTGAGGCAGGGGAATCGCTTGAACCCAGGAGGAAGAGGTTACAGTGAGCCGAGATCATGCCACTGCACTCCAGCCTGGAGACAGAGTGAGACTTCATCTCAGAAAAAAAAAAAAAAAGAAAAGAAAAAGTAGGAGCATGTAAGGTAAGCTGGTAAGGAAGGTGAAGAGTAGTGAGAGAGTAGCAGGATCCATGAGTTATTTGATGCAGCTGACAATTTATTGACTTTAGTTCACTAGAGGAAGTGAGATGCAAACATAGGAGCTGATAATCAGAAAATGAGGTGATTGAAGTTGAGACTATTGTTGGATTGATAATGCAAAAGTTACAAATATGATCATGGATGGAGGCGAGTGGCTCTGGTCCAATGAGGAAGATCACTGGAAGCAAGGAGGAAAAGTGATAAGTCATTTATAAGCGCTCCAAGTGTTCTGACAGTAGAACTGGAGGGAGTGATAATGATATAGGAACTAAAATCTTCAAGGAGCAACCCGGGTGATAGATGACTGCTGCAATGAGGGGAAATGTGTACAATAGCTTACAAGAGACTCAACGTTGGAGTTAAGAGGGAGGGAGGGCGTATTGTCTTGAAGCAAGCAGAGACAAGGTCAAAATAGGCTATAATCAGGATTATAGGAGATGTTTATCCAGGCAAAACCCCAAGAAACTTCCTGAAAGTTCATGGTAATTGTTAAACAAGTTTTTCCAGTACATCTGTAGCTTGTGTTAAATGAGATGTATGCGTTACAGTTGCCATCTCAGACTATGGCAAAGCTAGGCAGGTTAGTGACCTGAAAACATAAAAGGAGTATAATCAGTAAAATCAGGAAAAACCAGGCAGGCTGACCAGAAATACTGGGAAGAGATACAAATTAGAAAGCAAGCAGAATTGTGGAGTGATCTGCGTTCTTTAATCAAAGGAATGAGGCTCTCTAAGAGTAAGGTGGGATTCAGCACTGCAGAAACACAAGTCTTGGTCATGGCTGGATTGTACATTCTGTTGTCACTAAATCCCTGACCCTATGGCAATGACATCATAATGACCCCAAATGCAAGTGAAGTAAACAGAATCAGGGTAGGGCTACAGGTGAGCTGGTGAACTAGACTTGGTGGATGGTGTGGAAGGGCCTTTGGGAGAGACCTGTGGCCACGATAAAAGGGAAAATGAAGGTGTTCGTTTGAGTTTGCTTGTGTGGGGCTTTTTTGGCACGGTTGACTCGTCTGTGCTTCTCCCTGGGAGTTGATGTCAAAATTAGGTAATAAATTCATGTATTTATTTATCCTTGTTGACTTTTCTGGTTTATTGTGGCATTAATTCTTGAACAGAAGCCCTAGCGACGAGGAGCTCCACATGGAAAAGGAGGACAGACATGCACTGTCTCAATGCCCTGTGTAAGGAGTAGGGTAACCCAGGCCACCTGCTGCTTGGAATTTTCTTCCTGCTCTTTCGCTGCCCTGAAGGGAGTTTTAGGTCTGTGTAGAGAGTCTGATCGAGTTGAGAGTCAAACTGTGTAGTTGGTAAGAAGAATGGGCTGTAGGCTTGTTAAAACAGAGTGCTGTCTCTCCCTCCCTTCTCCCCCATCTCTGCAGTTTCTGGGTCAGTAGTTCCGGGTCAGGGCCTGAGGATTTGCATTTCCTATAAGCTCTCAGGTGATGCTGATGTCCTCAGGAACCACCAGGGTTTAAATGTATTTCTGCAGAAGAATGTTTTTGATACTGTGGAGAATATATCCCAAGTGTTGTGGGGTTAATTCTGTCCTCCAAAAAGATACGTTTCCTAACTGCCAGTTCCTCAGGCCATGTCCTGTTTGGAAATAGGGTCTTTGCAGATGTAATTAGTTAGGATGATGTCATAGTGGCATAGGGTGGGCCCTTAATCCAGTGTGACTGATGTCCATATAAGAGGTGGAGAACCCTCCTGGGTTCAAGCGATTCTCCTACTTCAGCCTCCCGAGTAGTTGGGATTACAGACACACACCACCATTACTGCCTAATTTTTGTATTTTTAGTAGAGAGGGAGTTTCACCATATTGGCCAGGCTGGTCTCGAACTCCTGACCTCAGGTGATCCACTCGCCTTGGCCTCCCAAACTGCTGGGATTACAGGCATGAGCCGCCATGGCGGCCAAGAGTGTCTTTTTTATGCTAACGAGAAGACTATGGCCAGGGGCCCCTAGGTAGCTTCAGGATGGGGCTGGTCACCATAAGGATTGGAACTTTCAGCACCCGCCTGTAAGGTCGGCTGCCTCGCTGGGAGCTCGGACACGCCCACCCCTCCCTAAGCCTGGAAACTACCTGAGCCTTCCGCACTTACCTGAGCTCCGTCACGTAGCTTCCCTAACGCCCACCTCTGCACTCCCTGCCCAAACCTGCACTAGGCACCTAGCCCGCCAAAAAACCCTGCCGAAATTTAAAAAACCCTGCTTCCCA
>PVKV010040302.1:0-12360 GCA_004027835.1 Alouatta palliata
GGTATCAGGACGCAAATACTTGGCTGGAATGGATTAGATATTCTGTTCACACGTTAAACAAGAGCCACTGTTATTCTTGTGTGACAGGGATGCCAGAGACACAGATTGCCCCTTTCCACTTGGGTGGTCCTCTCATGAACTGGGCATGAGCTGTATGGTAGCTCTCTTCCAGAACCCCACAGCCCAGGGTGATGAATTATGCAAGACTCTTTCACTGCTGTTCCCTGAGGCTAAGAGCCCTTTGGGTCAGCCCCCAAGGGTCATCCAACCTCCAGCTCCTGATGTCAACTTCACCACATGCCTTTCATGGCAGGGGGAAAATTTGGCATTCATTGAAGACTTAACAGGGTACAGTGAAACCAAACTTTTCCAAGAGCTTACCCAGGCAGATGAGTGGTGGTATTACAGGAGACTATTGCTGGGTACTCTGCCAAGTAACTAGAGCATCACTCGTGCTCTACTCCAATTGTTCATCCTTTCCACCCTAGAATTCCATCAGCACAATTAAAAAATAAATAAATAAAATTTTTTTAAAAAAGAAGTGCTTCACATGGGTCCTTTAGCCCCCATGTTTATACAAACACTACTGGAGTTATTTGGTAACTCCAATAGTGTTTATATAAACAAATGGGTTATATAACTCATGTTTAATTTAAAGCCAATGGCTGCAGAATTAAAGTCAGTATTTTCATAGGTGACAATTAATAAAAATGTAATTTAATTAAATAAATTACATCTATTGTGATCAGCAGCAGTTTATTAACTATACCAGGGATGCTGTCAAAAGAATAACAGAACAACTAAGCCAAGACTTGTTAAGGAATTTCGAAGAGAAAAAAATTGTTAAAATTCAAGATGGGGTATTATTAGATATAGTGAACTCCAAACTTCTCTTCAAAGAATTGGGATGTCAGTATGTTCAGCTCTCTTATTCTTTAATTCTCTATTTTAAAGTTTAATTTCCTTGTAGTTTCAGTAAACAACCTTTTCCACCAGTTCTAATCAGTAGTTCACATCTGTTCCCCTGGTCCCCTGCTGCATCCTAACTCATCCCAGTCACCTGCTCTGGTCACCTGCCCTGGTCACCTTCTTTCACCTGAGTCACCTCTGGTCACCTGCTCTTACCTGTCCCATAACCATCCTTATCGCCAAATTACCCACCTCACCACTCCAGCTTGTACCCCTACACTCATTAAAATAGCCAATTAGAATTAGCTTACACTGTGCAGTCTAACCCTATCCAACAGGAGAATGACACTGCAATAGGGGCTACCTGCATCAGGAATGAGAACTCCTTTCCCTCCTTTGTCCAGGTGTGCACTTGCCATTGCTCCATCTGTGAGATGCACCCTTTTATGGAAGTAAATTGCCTTCTTGAGAAAATTTATTTTCAAGTGCTACTTCTTGTGCAGCACTGAAAATTTGTGTATAACAATTGGTGGCCCATATAGGGACCCATTCCCTCCACTTGCCATTGCTTCATCTGTGAGACACCCCCTTCTATAGAAGTAAATTGCATTGCTGAGGAAATTTACATTTCAGTGCTACTTCTTTTGTGGCACCAAAAATTTACATATAACAATCTCAGCTCAAATCTCAGTACTCCCAGGTGTGTGTGGAGTGGTACTGACCAGTTTCCCCTTCTCCCAGAGCCTACCTTTCCCTATTTGAAAAAGAAAAAATGATACTCTCTGTCCTCCAATGTTTTCTTTTATTTAATGGTAAATGCATGTAAATTTATTAGCTAACAACATGATATATATTTGGTATTTGAGATGTATGAATTATGAAAGCTATTTTATGTCTAGGCTGCTATTATATTAATAAAGTGTATTTAATGTCTGAAAGGCTTTCATTATAATGTCTGAAAGGCTTTCATCTGATTTATACAAGGCACAAAATGCACTGATTTCCCTCTAAGTCATAAATTTACAACTGATTATTAATCTGACAATTCATATTTTTGAGTAACTATTTTGTATCAAATCATTTATGTTGTGCTTCTTAATCATAACTTCACATTGTAACCATCAGGCTTTATTTTCATTACCAATACCTGAGCCCCACCCCAGTGTAATTAAACCAAAATGTCCAAGGAGTGCTCTGCATAGAAGGAGAATAAGACCACAGAACATTTTACTTTTATTTCTGTAAGAAGGTCAAAATCCACTCAGAAAAGAGAATAAAGTGAATCTAGGTGATTGGTCACTTTATATGTCAAAGAGACACACTGAATTAGCATGCAGTGTTATAGATGTCTTGAAGTACAAGCTCATAGTTTTCTTAGTAAGAAGAGAAGGCATCAATGAATCCAGCTGTTGTACTGATGCTATGTCTCTTCTGTTTGCTTCTCCTTTCACCGTGAAGAGAGATCTCCGGGAGAAGGATGCTCCCTTCTGATTCCACTACTCTTCAAGTTATTGAAAGTATCCTACAGATGGTTGATAAGCATATCTGCAAATCTAGTAGCTATTTAAGTACACTTCATGTTTCTCCAGTGACTCACAAAGGATGAGTAAATTGACTCCTATTTTAAAATAAAATATATTTTAGGAGACCCATTATTATAATAGATTGTTAGAAAGGAAATTATTCCATATAAACTATAATGTTTCTGTTGCCTTTTCTAATCTCTCATCGTCAGAAATAGTGGAATAAGTCACTGCGTTTTGTGAGTAGAAAAATGTTTAGGTCCTTGTATAGAATAGAAATAATAAAAAGGCAAAATTTGGGATTGCCACACTCTTTCTTTTTCTATAGTCACTTACTATGATTTTTAGCTGAGGGTAAATGCTAAGAAAAATTTTTTTGTGATTCAGGACTTGATTCAATAAATTATCTACTATCATACCTATGTGTTTTGTTCAGAATTGTCATAAAAAATGAACTTTGTTGAAGCATCATTTTATGCCTGATGCCAACAAAACAGCTGCATGTTCAGGATCAGCATAAGTGCATGAAAGAAATAAGAAGTCAGAGCTCAGTTATTGGTACAGAATTTTGGTGAGTTCTGTGCAAAATGGCTACCTATGACCAATAATGCTAGATGATGGAAGAAACTTTTTCCAGATGTTGCATGCCCTGGTTCTGCCTCCTTTTTGCTCACTCTTTCTGGGATAATAATACGAGCTGTAACAAACTGGGATGGGCATTAAAATCACTGGGGTTGAATTATCATACTTTCTATTTTATTGGTCTATCATATTTGTAAATTTTTGTGGGCTACATGTGATATTTTGTTACATACCTAAAATGTGTAATGATTAAGTCAGTGGTGTCCACCACCTCGAGTATTTATCGTGTCTATGTTTTGGGAATATTTAAGTCCTCTCTTCGGGCTATATTGAAATATGAAATACGTTATCATTAACTATAATCACCCTACTGTTCTATCGAACATTAAAACTTATTTCTTCTATCTCACTGCATGTTTTTACACACCAAACAAACAACTCACATACACTCCCATCCTTAAAATCTCCTGGTAACTATCATCCTACTTTCTACCTCCAAGAGATCAACTTTTTTAGCTTCCATGTATGAGTAGTAACATGTGATATTTGTGTGCCTGGCTTATTCCACTTAATATAATGACCCCAAGTTCCATTAATGTTGCTGGAATAGTATTCCATTTTGTGTATATACCACATTTTTTTCTTCAATTTTTATTTTAAGTTCAGGGGTATATGTACAGGATATTTAGGTCTGTTACATAGTTAAATGTGTGCCATAGTGGTTGGTTGCACAGATTATTCCATCACCTGGGTATTAAGCCCAAGCTATTCTTGATGCTTTCCCTCTTCAAACCCCTCAGACAGACCCAAATGTGTGATATTCCCCGCCATGTGTTCATATGTTCTCAGCATTCAACTCCCATTTACAAGTGAGAAGATGCATATACCACATTTTTTCATCCATTCATCTGTTGTTGGACAGGTGTTATTTCAATATTTTTGCTATTATGAATAGTGCTGCAATAAATACAAAACTGCAAGTATCCCTTTGATATACTAATTTTCTTTCTTTTGGTTATGTATGTAGTGGTGAGATTGCGGGATCATATGATAGTTCTATTTTTAGTTTGAGAAATCTCCATACCATTTTCTATAATGACCGTAGTAATTTACATTCCCAAAAACAGTGTGAGTTCCATTTTCTGTCCATCTTTCCCAGCTTCAGTTACTTTTTCTCTTTTTAGTAATAGCCATTCTAACTGGGGCAAGATAATACCACATTGTGATTTTGAGTTGTAGTTATCTCATGATTAGTGAATTTAGCATGTTTCATATACACTTTGGCTATTTGTACGTCTTATATTGAGAAATGTCTATTCATGTTCTTTGTCCACATTTTAATGGAGTTATATGTATTTTGCTGTTGTTCTTTTTATTTTTGTGTGTTTTCTGGATATTCCTTTTTCAGTGAATAGTTTGTGAATAATTTCTGTGATTCAATATGTCTCTTTGTTGATTTTTTCCTTTGCTGTGCATTTGTCTAGTTTTGTTTGTCTAGTCCCATTTGTCTAGTTTTGTTTTTGTTGCCTATGTTTTTGACATCTTAGTCATAAAACATTTGTCTGGACTAATGTACTGTACTATTTCCCTTGTTTTCTTTGAATAGCTTTACAGTTTCAGGTCTTACATTTAGGTCATTTTGAGTTAATTTTTGTATAAGATAAGATATAGGAGTCTCTTTTAATTCTTCTGAGCATAGATATCCAATTTTGTTAGCACCGGTTATTGAAGAAGGTGCCCTTTTACCCTTTCCACAAGATATGTTCTTGATGCTTTTGTTGAAAATTAGTTGTCTGTAAATATATGGATTTATTTTCAGTTTCTCTATTCTGTTCCACTGGGTCTGTGTATCAATTTTTATATGATATCATGCTGTTCTGGTTACTATAGGCTTGTAACATATTTTGAGGTGTGATAGTATAATGCCTCTAGCTTTTTTCTTTTCTTGGTTAAAATTGCTTGGCTATTAGGCTCTTTTTTGGTTCCACACAAATTTCAGGGTTTTTGTTTTCTTTTTCTATTTCTATTAAGAATGTTATAGGTATTTCTGAAGGAATTGCATTGAATCTGTGGATTGCTTTGTGTAATGTGGTAATTTTAACAACATTAATTATTTCAGTTCCTGAGTGTGGAATACTTTTCTATTTATTTCTCTCATCTACATTTTCTTACATCAGTGTTCTGTAGTTTTTCTTATAGGGGTCTTTCACCTCTTTGGTTAAATTTATTCCTAGGTAATTTTTAGTAGATCTTATAAATAGAATTGCCTTCTTAATTTTTTTTTAGCTATTTGTTGAGGTTTGTTTCTTCAATCCCTACTTTGTCAACTGTTTTTATTATAAAGGGATATTGAGTTTTCTCAAATGCTTTTTCTTCATTGTAGAAATAATTGCATGCTTTTTGCCCTTCATTCTGCTGATGTGATATATCATGTTTATTGATTTGTGTATGTTGAACCATTTGTGTGCCTGGAGCCAATCCCACTTAATCATGGTGTATTTTATTTCTTGATTGGTTGCTTGCTTTCGTGTTTGCTTGCTTGCTTTCTGACAGGGAACTTGCTCTGTTGCCCAGGCTAGAGTGCAGTGGTGTGATCTTAGCTCCATGCAACCTCCACCTTCCAGGATCAAGAAATTCTCCTGCTTCAGCCTCCCAAGAAGCTGGGATTCCAGGGATGCACCACCACACTTGGCTAATTTTTGCATTTTTAGTAGAGACAGGTTTTCACCATGTTGGCCAGGTGCTCTCAAACTCCTGACCTCAGGTGATCCTTTTATCCCAAAGTGCTGGGATTACAAGAGTGAGCCACCAAGTCCAGCCTGATCACATCTTTTTGATGTGCTGTGGGATTTAGTTTTCCAGTATTTTGCTGAGGATTTTTGTATCTATGTTTATTAGGGAGATTGGCCTGTAATTTTCTAAAAACAAAGATTTCTAATGTTCATCACAGGGCTACTGTAACAATTATTTATGGGAAGAACTTTATACATAATCCTGAAGTAGTCATCTTAGTATTATTTTAAGATTGCAGGAAGTTCTGGCCAGAGCAATTAGACAAGAGAATGAAATAAAGGGTATTCAAATAGGAAGAGAGAAAGTCAAATTGTCTCTGTTTGCAGATGACCTGATTGTATACTTAGAAAACCAACTGTTTCAGCTCAAAAACTCCTTAAGCTGATAAACAACGTCAGCAAATTCTTAAAATACAAAATCAAAGTGCAAAAATCAAAACCATCGCTATACACCAATAATAGACAAGCAGAGAGTCAACTCATGGGTGAACTCCCATTCATAATTGCTTCAGAAATAATAAAATACCTAGGAATGCAACTTACAAGGGACTTGAAGGACCTCATCAAGGAGAACTACAAACCACTGCTCAAGGAAATAAGAGAGGACACAAACAAATGGAAAAACATTTCATGCTCATGGATAGGAAGAATCAATATCGTGAAAATGGTCATACTGCCCAAAGTAATGTATAGAGTTAATGCTATCCCCATCAAGCTAACATTGACTTTCTTCACAGAACTAGGAAAAACTATTTTAAATTTTATTTGAAACCAAAAAAAGAACCTGTATAACAAAGACAATCTTATGCAAAAAGAACAAAGCTGAAGGCATCATGCTACCTGACTTCAAAATATACTACAAGGCCATAGTAACCAAAACAGCATGGTACTGGTACCAAAATATATAGGGGAACATCACACACCAGTGCCTGTTGGGGGGTGGGCAGCAAGGGGAAGGAGAGCATTAGGACAAATACTTAATACATGTGGAGCTTAAAACCCAGATGACAGGTTGATAGGTGCAGCAAACCACAATAGCAAGTGTATACCTATGTAAAAAACCTACACACTTAGCACATGTATCCCAGAACTTAAAGTAAAATAAAATTAAATTAAAATACTTTTTTTATTATTAATTAAATCTTGCCTTTGTAAAATGAGGTAATAATTCTCCTTTCATAGAAATATGCATGTTTTATAAACGATGCTATGTATGAATTACAATAAATCTTAGGCACTAAAAAAAAAAAAGATTACCTTTGGGGTACTGATAAATTACTCACATGTGAGAGTTTGAACAGAGTTTGAATAAGTAGAGATTCAAACGTGGATCTTTTGTATATTACCCATAGGACGCTGAAAACAAATTTGAAATTTTCTGACCTCAGTTTCTTTATTTGCAAAACAAGGCAAATAAACATGCTGAGTGTATTGATGTGAAGATTAATTTTAATCTGTCTACCAGTTGTCTGGGCCATTTCATGGCACATTGTAGGCCATCCATAAGTGGCAACCATAGTAATTATCATCAAATAGTAACTTATTTTATTGTTATTTTCATCTCCATTCCCAGTTCTCAAAAGTCTATGTCTTGGTGTTCACTGTGTATTTTGACATGAAGCTTGTCCTGATGTTGCATGGATATGAAGGAAACTCTAACTAATCATGGGGGGAGTTTTCTGGAAAAGGTATTTTCCCAGTATCCCAAAAAAAAAAAAAAAAAAAAAAAAAACTAGTAAGGAGTTGGTAGGTGTGTGTGTGCCTTTACATTGGTAATGAGGCAGAAGGGGAATGGAAAATAGACACTTGAAGGTCTCCTAAAACAGAGCTTGGCTCGTCCTTGTGGCTACTGAAAATCAACTCCCTCTTTCTTGCCTAGGATCTCCCTCCTTGTTCTGTTTCCCTTCCTGTTAGAATCATTTTAGCAATGGAAATAGATGTAAGGAGATCTGCCTCTCCTTGCTCATGACCCTGTGAAATTGTGGCATTGTGAAGAAGAGCATTGTGGAAATATGTTTAAGGGGAAGCCCACTGTCGTGTGAAGGAGTTGAAAAGAACCAAGGGTGGATGACTCAACTCTGCATCATTGACCTTAACAGTTGGCTATATTCACAGATGACACTGGAAACATTTCGGTGATGACCTGAACTTTCATTATAGATGGTTGTCAGTCCTAATGTAGAGGAGGAATTATTTGGAACAGAGAGCCAAGAGAGATGCTGCCTACCTGTGCTGTGTTTATACAGGCATAGCAGTGCATATAGTGTGGATATAAAAAGTTACTTAATCCTTTTGTCTAAACTTTGTTTCTTTGTTTTCAAATAAGAAATTATGAACACAAGATTTGAGTTCATTTTCAGGAAGAGTTAAAGAACTACAATTTCTCTATAGCATAAATGTGGTTTATCTCTTCAAGAACACTTCACCAGAGAATACTTGAGATTATACTTCACTTGAGAATGCTTCTTAACAAAATACTGCTAAGATAATCCAACAGCATACCAAAAAGATAATCCACCATGATTAAGTGGATACCAGGATGTAAGGACAGTTTAACATATGCAAGTCAATAAATGTGATACATCACATAAACAGAATTAAAAACAAAAATCACATGATTGTCTCACTAGATACTGAGAAAGCATTTGACAAAATCCAGCATCCCTTTATGATTAAAAGCCTCAGTAAAATTGGCATACAAGGGACATACCGCAATGTAATAAAAGTCATTTATGACAAACCCACAGCCAACATAATACTGAATGAGAAAAAGTTGAAAGCATTCCCTCTGAGAACTGGAACACGACAAGGATACCCACTCTCACCACTCCCATTCACTATAATACTGAAAGTCCCAGCCAGAGCAATTAGACAAGAGAAAGAAATCAATGGCATCCAAATTAGTAAAGAGGAAGCTGAACTGTCACTGTTTGCTGACAATATGATCATTGAAAACCCTAAAGACCTCCTCCAGAAAGCTCCTAGAATGGATAAAAGAATTCAGCAAAGTTTCTGGATACAAGATTAATGTACACAATTCAATAGCTCTTCTATATACCAACAGCAACCAAACAGAGAATCAAATCAAGAACACAGCGTCTTTTACAATAGCCGCAAAAATAAAATAAAATAAAATACTTAGGCATATACCTAACCAGGAAATCGAAGCATCTCTGCAAGGAAAACTACAAAAGATACAAAACACTGCTGAATGAAATTATAGATGAGACAAGCAAATGGAAACACATCCCATGCTCATTGATGGATACAATCAATATGGTGAAAATGACCATATTGCCAAAAGCAGTCTACAAATTCAACGCAATTCCCATCAAAATACTACCACAATTCTTCACAGAATTAGAAAAAAACAATTCTAAAATTTATATAGAACCAAATCAAAAAAAAGCTCACATAGCCACAGCAAGACTAGGCAAAAAGAAGAAATCTGGAGACATCACACTACCTGATTTCAAACTATACTATAAGGCCATACTTACCAAACAGAGAGATACCGGTATAAAAATAGGCACAGAGACAAATGGAATGAATAGAAAACCTGGAAATAAACCCAAATGCTTACAGCCAACTGATCTTTGACAAAGCAAAGAAAAACATAAAATAGGGAAAGGACACCCTTTTCAACAAATGGTGCTGGGATAATTGGCTAGCCACATGGAGGAGAATGAACCTGGATTCTCATCTCTCACCTTATACAAAAATAAGCTCAAGATGGATGAAGGACTTAAATCTAAGACCTGAAACTGTAAAAATTCTAGAAGATAACACTGAAAAAATAAAAAGCCTTCTAGACGTTGGCTTAAGCAAGGATTTCATGACAAAGAACCCAGAAGCAAATGCAATAAAAAAACAAGATAAGCAGTTGGGACTTAATTAAACTAAAGAGCTTTTGCACAGCAAAAAGAACAGTCAGCAAACAGATAACCTATAGACTGGGAGAAAATCTTCACAATCTATACATCTGACAAAAGACTTATATCCAGAATCTACAACAATCTCATCAAAAAGTAGACAAAGGACATGAATAGATAATTCTCAAAAGAAGATATACAAATGGGCAACAAACTTTTGAAAAAATGCTCAACATCACCAATGATCAAGGAAATGAAAATAAAAACTACAATGAGATACAACCTCAGTCCTGCAAAAATAGCCATAATCAAAAAACTAAAAAAAAAAACACAGAAGTTGTTGGTGTGGATGCGGTGATCAGAGAACACTTCTACACTGCTGGTGGGATGTTAACTGGTACAGCCACTATGGAAAACTGTGTAAAGCTTCCTTGAAGAACTGAAAGTAAAACTACCATTTGATGCAGAAATTCCACTACTGGGTATCTGCCCAGAGGAAAAGAAGTCATTACATGAAAAAAGCTAGTTGCACACAAATGTTTATAGCAGCACAATTTACAATTGCAATATGACGGAATACTACTCAGCCACAAAAAGAAGTGAATTAACAGCATTTGCAGCAACCTGATGAGACTGGAGACTATTATTTTAAGTGGAGCAACTCAGGAATGGAAAATTAAACATTGTATGTCATCACTGACATGTGGGAGCTAAGCTATGAGGATGCAAATGCATAAGAATGATATAACGGATTGTGGGGACTTGAGGGAAAGAATAGGAAAGGGGCAAGGGATAAAAGAATACAAATAAGGTGCAGTGTATATTGCTCAGGTAATGGATGGACCAAAATCTCACAGATAACCACTAAAGAACTTACTTAAGTAACAAATACCACCTGTTCCCCAATAACTTATGGAAAAAATTAAAATTAAAAATAAAAATAAATAAAGACAATTTGACATATTCCATTCTAATTTGGATGTCGTTTATATCTTTCTGTTGTATAATTGCTGTAGTTAGGACTTACAGTATTCTCTTGAATAACAATGATGACAGTGAGCATCTTTATCGTGGTTCGGATCTTAGAGAAAAGGCTTTCAGTTTTTTCCCATTCAATGTGATTCTAGTTGTGTGTCTGTTGTATATGGATTTTATGTTGAGGTATGTTCCTTCTAGCCCAGGTTTTTTTTTAGAGTTTTTTCATGGAGGGATGTTAAGTTGTATCAAGTGCTTTTTCAGTATCAATTGAAATGATTATATGGTTTTTAATTCTTCATTCTGTGAATATGATGTGTCACATTGATTTGGCTGATTGGAACGTGTAGAACCATCCTTGCATCCCAGGAATAAATTCTGCCTGTTCATTATGAATAATCTTTTTAATGTATTGTTGAATTCACATTGCTAGTATTTAGTAGAGAATTTTTTGCATCAATATTCATCAGAGATATTGGCCTATAGTTTTCTTTTTTAGTGTGTCTTTGTCTGATTTTGGTATCAGAGTAACACCAGCCTCACAGAATGACTTTGGAAGTCTTCCCATCTCCTCTGTTTCTTAGAATCTTTTGAGTAGGATTGGTATTAATTCTTCTTTAAATGTTTGGTAGAATTCAGCAGTAAAGCTTTCAGGTCCCAGGCCTTTCTTTGGTGAAAAACTTTTTATTACAGTTTCCATCTTGTTACCTGTTATTGATCTGTCCAGGTTTTTTATTTCTTCACGGTAGAGTCTTAGTACAGTTTATATACCTAGAAATACATTTATTTCTTCTAGATTTTGTAATTTATTGGCATATAGGTATTCATAGTAGCCACTAATAATCCTTTGAATTGCTTTGATATCAGATTTAATGTCTTCTTTTTTATTTCTGATTTCATTCATTTGGATTTTCTCACTATTTTTCCTGCTTAGTCTGGTTAATGATTCATCAATTTTGTTTTACTTTTCAGAAAAAACAAATTTTTGTTTCATTGACCTTTTGTATTGTATTGTATTTTCATTTCAATTTTATTTATTTATATGCTGATCTTTATTATTTCTTTTATCCTACTAATTTTGGGTTTGGTTTGCTCTTGCTTTTCTAAGATTATTTGAAGTTTTTCCTCTTTTCAATGTAGAAACTTATAACTATAAACTTTCCTTTTCATACTGGCTTTGCTGTAGCCCCTAGGTTTTGGTGTGTTGTGTTTCCATTATCAGTAAAGAAAATTTTCAAAATTTTAAAAATCTTTTCATGAACTCATTAGTCATTCAGGAACATACTGTTTAATTTCCGTGTATATGTATAGTTTCCAAAATTCCCCTTGTTTCTGAGTTCTAATTTTATTCCATTGCAAAGAAGATGCGTGATATTTTTCCAAATTATGCTAATGTTTTAAGAATTGTTTTGTCTCACGCCTGTAATCCCAGCACTTTGGGAGGCCGAGGCAGGTGGATCACAAGGTCAAGAGATCGAGACCATCCTGGTCAACATGGTGAAACCCCGTCTCTACTAAAAATACAAAAAAATTAGCAGGGCATGGTGGCACGTGCCTGTAGTCCCAGCTACGCGGGAGGCTGAGGCAGGAGAATTGCTTGAACCCAGGAGGCGGAGGTTGCGGTGAGCCGAGATCGCGCCATTGCACTCCAGCCTGGGCAACAAGAGCGAAACTCCGTCTCAAAAAAAAAAAAAAAAAAAAAAAAAA
>PVKV010040303.1:0-12368 GCA_004027835.1 Alouatta palliata
TTAGACACAGGAATCGGTTATCTATACCACAGGCTCTTTGGGGAGTGTGGGTTTTTTTTTTTTTTAATCCTTTGCCCTTTGCTCTTCCTTTCTTTTTGTTTTCTTTTTTTCTTTCTTTCTTTGTTGTTGTTGTTGTTGTTGTTTTAACGTTTTGTGGGTTCATCCTAGGTGTGGTCTTCCTTTCTATTTGATCTTTATCATATTAGAGACCAGGGCTTTCATTCGAAGGCACTGTTGATATTTTCTCAAGTCTTCTTTAGCCATTTTCTGAGCTGAACTATGCAGACTGTAAAGGATCTTAAATATAGATCCTACGAATAAAATAAATTATGGCTGATGAGATTAATTTGAAAAATCGGACTGAAGATTTTATTCCTAAACTAGCTCATTCTGTAAGAGTTCTCAGTTTTTGCTTCTGATCATCTATTTCCGTCAAGGTTGAGCATACACATTTAGTAAAGAGCTGGTCAGCTTCCATGACCCACCGTTATTAGACGGGAAATCTGAGGCTGCTTATAAATGAAGCTTCTACTCTATTAGACTTGTATGGTCTTAAAGAAAACCTCTAACTCACGCTCATCACCCAGGCACCACAGAGTCTTTTTGATAAATGGCATGACATTTGAAGAATCGTAGCTTTTTCACATCTGTTTTTTTAATTTTCTCCATGACCAACTATTACCAGTAAGAACACTTCTTTTGCCAGCTGGCTAGTATCCCGTAGACTAAATGCTTACAGTTTTGAAAAAATACTGCTTTGTAGCTTTAAAAATATGCATTACTTGAAATCCCACTTCTAATACAGAAATGTACCCTGAAGAAATACAGCACACGTGCATACAGATCTTTAAAATGATGATATGCATGTAACATTTATGAAAGTTAAAATTGGAAACACAAGTGTACAAATAGAGAGAATTATTTGCAACAGGAAAGTGATGGAATGCTAAAGAGCTCTACAAAATGTTTAGGCTTGCAACTTTGAACATTAAAAGATACTTTGGGAGGCCAAGGTGGGAGGATCTCTTGAGCCCAGGAGTTTGAGAACAGCCTGAGCAAAATAGGAAGACTTCCATCTCTACAAAAAAGTTTTAAAATTAGCGAGGTGGGGTAGTGCACATCTGTGGATCCACCTACTCAGGAGATGGAAGCAGGAAGATTCCTTAAGCCTTGAGCCCAGGAGGTTGAGGCTGCAGAGAACAATATTAGTGCCACTACTTTGGGAGGCCGAGGCAGGCAGATCACCTGAGGTCAGGAGTTTGAGAACAGCCTGACCAACATGGTGAAACCCCGTCTCTACTAAAAATACAAATATTAACTGGGCACAGTGGCAGGTGACTGTAGTCCCAGCTACTGGGAAGGCTGAAGCAGAAGAATCTCTTGAACCTGGGAGGCAGAAGTTGCAGTGAGCCAAGATAGCACCACTGTACTCCAGCCTGGGTGATAAGACAAGACTCTGTCTCAAAAAAAGAAAAAAAGTATAAACACTAAAATGTAGACAATGATTATGATTATCTCTAAGTGATAGAATTTCTGTGTTTTCTTTTTTTAATAATATGTATGTTTTCACCAAATTTTTGCTTTACAGAACACTATGTATGTGTGCACTTTACTCCACCAAGTAAATGACATGAAGGTCATTTTTAACTTTGACAAGAATAGTTTGGTGGGGTGATGAGTCTGAAATTTTGTTTAAATATGTTCATACACCTGTGACTGACTTTGAAATAAGCTGGTAGACGCTAATTGATGGGTGTTGGAGTATTCATTTTACAACTGTCTCTCTCTTTTTTGTTTTTTGGTTGTTTAAATTTTTCTATAATAAACAACAAAAAACTGAGTGGGATCAAGAAAAAATGAGAGGGGTAAAATTGGAGACAAATCATAAAAATGTATAGGCAACTCTTTCAAAAGATTATTTTTTTTTAAAGGAGAGAAATGGTATGATAGCTGAAGACTATCCAAAGAGAACTTGTTTTTTAAGGTGGGAGAAAGTACAGCATTTGCAAATGATCCAAGAAAGAATTTAAAGAAAAACGCAGAAGTGATTGGGGTACAATTGCTGGAAGGATGAGTTTACATGGATCAGTGGGAAGAGAATTTATGGTGCAGTTAAAATGGCAACAAAGAAGAGGGGAGAGGTCCAGCCCAATATGAATTACATCCCTCTCTAGGGAAACTGGATTTACTTAGCAGGTTACTGGAAACTTTCAAATAATTTTAAGCAGATGAGTGGCATGGTAGATTTGTGTTTTGGTTGAACGACAGCATATTCAAAATGGGATTTAAGTTAGACTGTGAATTTCCATCTCTTATTTATTTATTTATTTATTTATTTATTAGAAATGTGATTTCAGTATGTTGCCCAGGCTGACCTCCATCTCCTGGGTTCAAGCGATCCTTTCACCTGGCCCTCCTGAGTTGCCAGGACCACAGGTGTGCACCACTGCACCTGGCCTCGTATTTGTTTATTGTATCAAAACTTTCAATATTCAAGTGAATTACCTTGCATGGCATTTTATGTCTTTTTTGGAAATCCTTTGAGTGTCAAAAAATAAACTTTGTCTCAGAAAAGAATACCAACATTCATGATGTCACTATGTAACAACCAATATTACAAAGTGTAACCTTTGGCCAGGTTTGGTGGCTCTCATCTGTAATCCCAGCACTTTGGGAGGCCAAGGCAGGAGGATCAATTAAGCCCCAGGAGTTAGAGACCAGCCTGGGCAACATGGTGAAATCCTGTCTTAAAAAAGAAAGTGCAATCTTTTATTCTTTGTAATTCAATATATAAAAACTGATATCTCATCACTGTTTTAAGTTGCTTTTATTTAACATCCAATGAGGGTAAACAGTTTCATATGTGTATTCATTTTCAGTATTTCTTTATTACTGGACTGTCACTAAACTTCACTGGTGAAGTTTCTAAGGGGAAGTTGTTGTACAATATGTGTTAGTAACTGAGGAAGTCTCCGTTAAGTCTAAGAAGACACCGTATCTGGCTGTTTCTATTATCAGCCCAGAACTCCCTTCTTAAAAGAACTTTAAGCTTTTAAATCCATGTGAAATATTTATTTTTAACTTTCTAGGCATTGAGTGTAAGAAGCTGGAGACACAGTAACCACAAAGAAACACGTCCATTGTAGACAACACAGTCACATCCGTGGCAAGGCTGTTCTTTGCTATCTCTTTACAAATTACTTCAATGCATGTCTTCTGTTGGTATTCTGCAGAAGGCTTTTTATGTCTGACAGATAGATGCAAATGTCACTTGCAAGCTTTAATTTATCAGAGAAAGGAATACACAGACATAACACATAGTATTAATGAAGAAGAGAAAGTAAACATAAATCTAAGGCCGGGTGTGGTTGCTCATGCCTGTAATTCTAGCACTTTGGGATGCCAAAGCAGGCAGATCACAAGGTCAGGAGATCGAGACCATCCTGGCTAACACAGTGAAAACCTATCTCTACAAAAATACAAAAAATTAGCCGGACATGGTGGCAGGCACCTGTAGTCCCAGCTACTCAGGAGGCTGAGGCAGGAGAATCGCTTGAACCCAGAAGGCAGAGGTTGCAGTGAGCCGAGATCATGCCACTGCATTCCAGCCTGGGCGACAGAGCAAGGTTCTGTCTCAAAACAACAACAACAACAACAAAAATAAGTAAAAATAAATCTAGACTATTTTTGGGTTATTTGCAATTTAGGGATTACAATAGCAAAGACCTGTAACCAACCGAAATGCCCATCAATGATAGACTGGACAAGGAAAATGTGGCACATATACAACATGGAATACTATGCAGTCATAAAAAACAATGAGTTTGTGTCCTTTGTAGGGATGTGGATGAATCTGGAAACCATCATTCTCAAGAAACTGACACAAGAACAGAAAATCAAACACCACATGATCTCACTCATAGGCAGGTGTTGAACAATGAGAACACATGGACACAGGGAGGGGAGCATCACACACTGGGGGAGTGTTGGGGGGTGCCAAGGGAGGGACAGTGGGGGATAATTGGGGAGGTCGGGGAGGGATAACATGGGGAGAAATGCCAGATGTAGGTGACAGGGGAATGGAGGCAGCAAACCACATTGCCATGTATGTACCTATACAACAGTCCCGCATGATCTGCACATGTACCCCAAAACCTAAAGTACAATTTCAAAAATAATAAAATAATAATAACAATTTTAAGGCCAGGAACAGTAGCTCACAGTTTGAGAGGCTGAGGAGGGTGGATCACCTGAGGTCAGGAGTTCGAGACCAGCTTGACAACATGGCAAGATCCCATCTCTATAAAAATACAAAAAAATTATCAGGGCATGGTGGTGTGTGCCTGTATTCCCAGTTACTTGGGAAACTGAGACAAGAGAATCACTTGAACCTGGGAGGCAGGGTTTGCAGTTAGTCAAGATTATGCCACTGCAGTCCAGCCTGGGTGACAGAGTAGGACTCTATCTGAAAAAAAAAAAAAAAGATAAAAAAAGAGTGGCCAGGCACGGTGGCTCACATCTGAAATCCGAGCACTTTGGGAGGCCAAGGTGGGCAGATCAGGAGATCAGGAGATCGAGACCATCTTGGTCAACACGGTAAAACCCCATCTCTACTAAAAACACAAAAAGTAGCTGGGTGTGGTGGCAGGTGCCTGTAGTCTCAGCTACATGGGAGGCTGAGGCAGGAGAGTCGCTTCAACCAGGAAGTCGGAGGTTGCAGTGAGGCGAGATCTCACCACATTATACTCCAGCCTGATGACAGAGTGAGACTCCATCTCAACAAAAGAAAAAAAGAAAAGAAAAATCATTTTAAAATAACGAATGCAAATTTCTAGGACCCTCCCAGAATCTTGAAAAAGACTTGTGCAAATGAAGAAACCTGAAGCTTAAGATTCATCGGCTTCCTGGTGAATCCTTTCTACAGCCTATAGGATGATGAGTTTGAGTTTCTTGCAAGACACCAAAGGAGACGGTGATGTGCAGAGTTGATGTGAGTCTGTGGATTGTGAAAGATAGTCCTGGGAATTATTGTTCATGGTTGAAACCTTGAGAGAAGGTGAAATCTCCAAGTGAGAAAATGTAAAGAAAGGAGAAAAGAGGGTCCCACAGGGAGCTCTGGGGTGACACAATGGTTTAGGATAGACATGATAAAGGTACAGAATGTTAGTTTTCTACTGTTGCTGTGACAAATTACACAAATTAAGTGGCTAAAAATAAATATCAACCAAGTATGGTGGCTCATGCCTGTAATCCTAGCATTTTGGGAAGCCAAGGTGGGTAGATTATCTAAGGTCAGGAGTTCAAGACCAACCTGGCCAACATGGTGAAACCCCGTCTCTTCTGAAAATTCGAAAATTAGCCAGGAATGGTGGTGCACAACTGTAATCCCAGCTACGTATGAGGCTGAGGCAGGAGAATTACTTGAACCTGTGAGGCATAGGTTACAGTGAGCTGAGATCGCATTGCTGCACTCCAGCCTGAGCGACAGAGTAAGACTTCATCTGAAAAATAAATAAATAATAATAAATAAAAATAATAAGTATGTATTATCTTACTGTTCTGTAGGTCAGAAGTCCAAAATGAGCATTACTGGGCTAAAGTCGAGGTATGGAAAGCCTGTTCCTTCTGGAGGTTTTGAAGAGGTAGTCATTTCTTTGCCCTTTCCAGCTTCTAGTCTCTATACCTATATTCCTGAGTTTGAGGCCTCACCTTCAACTTCAAAGCACCTTCTCCAGTGTCTGCCTATGCTGTCACACTGCCTTCTCCTGCTCCAACTCTGATTACTGCTGCAGCCCCCTTATAAAGACCACTGTGATTGCAACTTGTCTAATGGTTAATCCAAAATAATCTCCCCTTCTGAAGATCATTAATCTTATCTGCAAAGTTTCTTCTGTCATAGAAAGTAACATTCGCGGGTTCTGGGGATTAGGACGTGAATATACCTGAGGGTCATTATCAGCTCACCACACAGAGCAACAAAGGAAACTGAAGCGGAGGGTAATAAACGAGAATCAGAAAAAAATGACAGATGCTATGGAAGGAAAAAGTTCAAGGATATCTTACTCAACTATGTCAGGTAACTGAGTTAAAAAGGGATATAAGTGGAAAAGCCAGAAAAAGCCGTTCGATTTGTTTATAAGAGAGCTTTGCCAGGTTGATTTGGAACAGAAATGATATTTCAGGAAATTGAAGAGCAAACAGGAGAGAAGGACCTAAAGCTGGTAAGAGCTGACTTAATTATTTCAAGAAGAAAAGGTAAAAGATTTGCTGAAGGAGGAAACAGAATCCAGAGAAGATTTCTGCTAGGGTTTTTCTGTTTGTTTGGTTTCAGTTTTATTAAGGGAGAAAAAGAATTGAGCATACATCTATAATCTTAAGGTTATTTATTTATGTATTTATGAGACAGAGTCTTGCTCTGTCACCCAGGCTGGAGAACCATTGTAAAATCACAAGTCACTGCAACCTCCACCTCCTGGGATCAAACAATCCTCCTGCCTCAGCCTCCTGAGTAGTTAGGATTACAGGCATGTGCCACCACATCCAGCTATTCTTTCTGTTTTTAGTAGACATGGGGTTTTGCCATGTTGCTAAGGCTGGTCTCAAACTCCTGGCCTGAACTGACCCACCTGCTTCAGCCTCCCAAAGTGCTGGGATTACAGGCATGAGCCACCACACGCGGCCTATTTTAAACTTTGTATTATAAAAATTTACAAATACAGAAAAGTTTAAAGAAAAACACATGGAGCACACACTTACCAAACAATTAGATTTAACAGTATTTTAATAATTTATCCTGTTTCTTTTATCTCTGTATTTTTGGCTGGAACTTTTCAAAGTAAGTTTTAGACATCATGGCACTCAACATGCATCTCCTAAGGACCAAAACATTATCATACATATCTACAAAATTACCACCTACGCAAATATCTACAAAATTATCATCTACGTAACTATCATCTACACCAAATGTAAAGAAGTTTTTAATTGTCTCAATAAAAACTTTGTACCCATCTAAAGCATTTAGATGGGTAAAAACATACAGTTAGATAGAAGGAATAGGTTCTAATATTTGATAGAAGAATACAGTGACCATAATTAACAACAATTTGTTAGACGTAAGAAGCAAGGACTTGCAATGTTATCAACATGTAGAAATGATACATGCTCATGGTGATGGATAGGCTGAGTGCCCTGACTTGATCTTTACACATTCTATGCATGTAATAAAAGTTTTACATGTACCCCACAAATATGTACAAATATTACGTACCAATAAAAAAAACAATAAAATAAACTTAAAGTAAATACGTCGGTTAGTATCCAAAATCAAAGAAGACGGCTTTCCGTGACTCAGCTCTTCATTTAATTTTCTAGTGAACCTGTAACAGTCTATACAAATCATTAAAAAAAAGTGTACTTTTGCCACTGGTAGTGTTATTCTCTCCCTTCACACCACAGCTGCAGTGAAGAACGGTAGAACCAGGGAATTCTCCCTAGGTGCTGAGAAGCTGGAGTCATCCCTGACCATCCCGTCTCTCTCTATTCTAAATATTCCTCATAAAGTAATTCAAACGAACCCAACAGCTAAACAGGAGACACCTGGAAACAACTGCCTGAAAGGCTGGAGTGGAAGTTGTTAGCCCCATATAAACAGGAGTAAACACACAGAATAACAGCTTGAAATATTTGGTTTAACCCTCCATGAATCTACCGGATGTGCGACTCATTTGTCTTGTAATTACCTCCCATCTCCTAGGCACAAACGTATCTACTTCAAACATTTCCCAGCAGAGCGGCTTTCCTTTTGCTACATGTTGGTGTGGTAAAAACAGAACAAAATGATGTTCCCAGAACTTCCGGGCAACCAAATGTGTAATACAAATTTGTAATTTTTTTTCCAACCCTTTATCTCATTATTCTATCAGAAGAGAATTTTGTCTTTCAGATCCAAAAAATGATGCAAAATAGAGGTTGCAAAATGTGTGCACATCTAAACTCTTTCACTAGTGTGACTACTGAAATTTGGGAGAAACTCAAATATTTTATTTTTAAGTGTGACTTAGCACAGACTAGACTAGAAAACATTAAAAACTCTGCAGAGCTCAGCACCTGTTCAGTAACATTTAATGAAAAGCAGAAAGTTCTCTCTGGGGGCATAAATTCAAACAATTTGAAATTATGACCAGTAATGGGCCTGAAATCCATTATAAAAAGTGTGGGGTTTTGTGCCCTGGAATTTACATCATCAGCAAGTTGCTGGAACTAAAAGGCTTGGTTGTATCACAGAGAGAGAGGCAGGAGTCCACAATCGCCTTGCATTCAGTGAGGCATTCATGACAGCCTAATCCAGACAGCCAGGCATGTTAAAATACAACAGGAGGTGTAGGTGAGTGTATTCTCTTACATTCAACCACACTCTTTCTTTGCATTTAAGACTTCTCCACATCTTACTGATTCATCAAAAAAGTCGGCTGAATGCAGTGGCCCATGCCTCTAATCCCAGCCTTTTGGAAGGCTGAGGCGGGTGGATGGCTGGAGGCCAGGAGTTCATAGACAAGCCTGGGCAACATAGCAAGGCTCCATTTGTACAAAAAAAATGAAAACTTAGATGGATGTAGTAGAGTGCAGCTATAATCCTAGCTACTCAAGAGCCTGACATAGGAGGATGGCTTGAGCCCAGGAGCTCAAGGCAACAGTAAGCTATGAGGGTGTCATTGCACTCTGGTCTGGGTGATTGACTAGAGTTTCCAAAATATAATTTTTAACTTAAAAAAGTATTTTTTAGTAGAAAGATAAGTGTAGGAACTAAGATGCTGCTTGCTGTGGCAAAGTCAAATCCCTGCTAAATGGTGAAGGTAGACATTAAAAGCTATCCCTATGGAAAGCAGCAAGAGAACCTGAGTGTTTGTGATAACAAGATTGAGGAAACAGAAGTCATGCTACTGAGTTTCAGAGAGGTTTCACTATGCTCGAACACACTGCATTTCTGGCACAGGACTGAAGTTAGGGCTCTCAAAGGTAATCATTAATACACACAGTCAAAGTACTAAGACTGTTAAGGACCCCATAAATCATGGAACGCTCAAAGGTACCCAATTCGATGTGTGATGCCATGCCTCTATAACTTCTGCCACCAAATAAAAATTCCCACGTTTTGTCCCCTTTTCTTATAGTCAAATCTGTTCTTCTCCCACACGCCCTACCCCAGGACAGGTGAAGCAGGCAGCAGGAAATGAGACTAATGAGCCACGTTGCCAATAATAAAGAAACTGGATATGCTGCAAGATTGCACTCCACTGAGTGTGTCATTCACCAGCTACTGTTACCTCAACCTGAATGCCATACTAAGTGCAATAGGGCTGCCATTGATAATCAAAGCAGTGTTTAGCTCATGGGCCCAGCACCGAGTGCTTTCCAAGCATTCTCACTCATTCCTCGCCCTTCTCCAATCAGACTTCCTTCTCAGTTTCTGAGAAGTTAAAGGATGCAGTCAATATGTAGTAAAGTTTGCCCTCAGCGCTTTCTGATTCCAGAATATAGTGCTCTTAACTACTACATTATACTGTCTTTGTTGAAATAAAATGAAATGCCTAAAAATTAAAATAAATGAAAAGAGAGGGAAATCAAAAAGGAAAGAAATGTATGAGGCGATGTTCTCCAAATTCCTGCAAGAAGGCAAATTCCGTTCCCATGTGAAACATGCAGGTGATGATTCCTGTGACACACTCAAAATGTCACTGTAAATAACATCAATAAAGCATTTTCTATAGTGCATGCACGCCACGCAGTTGGCTAAATGGGGTGTCCGCCTGGGACCAGCTACCACAAATAGTTTGGAGAGGATAGTGTCTGTAGTGCTCTCCTCTGACCTGATATCCATGGTAAAATAAATATCTGTCATGTCACTGCAAATTTCAGTGTTTTCATTCTTCTTGATTCAGTGGCAGGAGTTAAAATATGTAATGTACGTAGAAGGAATAAAGAGGTTCAGGCTTCGTCCTCTTGGGAGAAAATCAGTATATATTATTAGCCACATTCCAGAGTTGAAAAGAGCTACTCTTTGAAGAATATTTATGGGGCATAAGAATCTTCCTTGGCAAAAATAAGTTGATTCCATGGCAGAGAGAGAAAGAGATGGCCTTATTGTCTGCAAAAGCAAAAGTGGTTTTACATGTAATCTTTAGTTTGGGCACTACCATTGTGTAATTAGCTACTTCTGGATTCATTGATTGCTCATTTAATCAAATGGAAAAGTTTTGGAAATAAAATCACAGATGGATGGCTAAATCTCTTAAGATTATTCTGAGTTATGAAATGTTAATGCTTTTAGATGAGTTGAGCTTCTTGAAAGCATCTGAGGCCAAAACAGTGTTGGTGGCCTTAGTAAACATTTTTATAATTAAGAGATGTATAAAGTTATTTGTTGAATTATTTTCAAAGTCAGTATGTTTGTTGGCCACTCTGTGACAATAGCTAAGTCTGTTTCAAATGCTTTAGTCAGTTTAACTAAGAGCCTTTTAAAAGAGAAATTAGCTTGGGTGTGGTGGCTCGCGCCTATAATCCCAATACTTTGGATCGCCAAGGTGGATGGAAGGCTAGAGGTCAGGAGTTCCAGACCAGCCTGGCCAACATGGCAAAAACCTGTCACTACTAATAAAATAAAAATTAGCTGGGTGTGGTGGTGTGTATCTGTAATCCCAGCTACTCAGAAGGCCAAGGCAGGAGAATTGCTTGAACCCAGGAGGCAGACATTGCAATGAGCCAAAATCACAGAGTAAGACTCTGTCTCAAAAAAAAAAGAGAGAAAAATTGTAAGTCTATAAGTTGAAGTACAACCAATGAAAACACTGAAAATATCATAAGAACATCAATATGAAAACACCTTTAAAGACAGATCTTTGCTTGACATGTGATTTTAACATTCTCTTAGGTGAATGACAAGGGGAATAAACTTCCCTTCTTCAAAAAGCTCTTGACTAGGTTTCCTTCCCCATAGTAATCCAAGCGGTGATGGTGGAACCATTTCATTTCATTGTCATTTCTTTGTCCCTTAAAATACAGAAATGATATTGGTTCTTCTTCTTCTTACATCTCTAGAAATCTATATTAGTCCTAAAAAATAAGTACCTTATTGTAAGGCCGGTTGCCTTGCAGGGAGCTCGGACACCCTCATCCCTCTCCGCGCCTGGAAACTCCACACCAGGATCTGCACTCAACACTCACCTCTGCACTCAACCTCCGCCTTTGCACTCGACACCCACCTCTGCACTGGACACTAACCTCTGCACTCAACACTAACCTCTGCACTCGACACCCACCTCTGTACTGTACCCCAGCCTGGGCAACAGAGTGAGATCTTATCTTCAAAAAAAGGAAGGAAGGAAGGGAGGGAGGGAGGGAGGAAGGACGGAGGGAAGGAAGGAAGGAAGAAGGGAAGGAAGGAAAGAAGGAAGGAAGGAAGGAAAGAAGGAAGAAAAGGACAGAGGGAGGGAGGGGGTGGGAAGAAGGAAGGGAGTAGGGGGGAGGGAGGGAGGGAGGAAGGGAAGAAAAGAAGGAAGGAAGAAAAGAAAGAAGGAAGAAAGGAAGGATCAATCTATGGTGTAAAATTTCCAAATATAATAGAAGACTCAAATGATCTTGGTTGAGGGGGGCAATGCCACAGTACTAAGGTAAATAACTGTCATACATCACATATTTGACTATTCTTTTGGTTATGGCAACTTTCATGGAAGATAATGCAGGAAGTATTGCTAATATGACAAAAGTATACAGTTGTCCTTTGGTATCCATGGGGAATCAGTTCCAGAACCTGCATGAATACCTAGTATTTTTATGTAAACTATGCACACCTCCCTGTATGCTTTACATTATCTCTAGATTATTTATAATGCCTAATACAATGTAAATTCTATGTAAATTATTGTTACATTGTAGTTTATTAGTATTATTTTTGTTATTTTGTAATTTTTTTGCAAACATTTTTATTGGTTGAACTGGGGATCAAACCCAGGGATTCTAATTGCCAACTGCAATTGGATTAAAAGACTTCCTCCTGTTTAAGACTTCAAAGAAAATAAAAATAACGTGCAAGAGCTGGGCTTTTCAATATCCCTTCTATGATTTTATTATCTTGAAAACCCAGATACAGTTTTTAAATCAAAGTAATAACTGATGTCTTCAAACCAAAGTGTTTTAATTTCTCAGGGTTTACAAAATCTCCAAAATAGATACTATTAATCTAATTGGTAAAGCACATAGATTGAAGCTTATACATTTGCATACATTAAATCTACCAGTTATTAATCCAGAGGTGATCTTTGCCAGTTGGTGGTTGTTTTCTGATGCTCTGGACACAAAGGGAGCAGACA
>PVKV010040304.1:0-12379 GCA_004027835.1 Alouatta palliata
TCCATTACATTCCATTCCCCATTCCATTCCCCATTCCTTCCCATTTCATTCGCAATTCCATTCTCCATTCATTCCACCTTGCATTTCATTCAATTCCACATTCCATTCCACATTCTAACACATTCCATTCCCCATTCCATTCCACATTCCATTCCATTACATTCAACATTCAATTCCCCCTTCCATTCCCAATTCCATTCTATTCCATTCCCCATTCCATTTCCCATTCCATTTCATTCCGTTCCACATTCCATTCCATATACAATTCCGCATTCCATTCCATTCCATTCCCCATAACCTTCCCAACTCAATTCCTCGTTCTTTTCCATTCCATTCCGCATTCCATTCCCCATTCCATTCCATTCTATTCCAAATAACATCCCCCATTAAATTTCATTACATTAACCTTCCCATTAACCATTCCATTCCTTTCCCTTCCCCATTCCGTTCCCCATTCCATTCCACTTTTCATTCCCGGTTTCATTCCGTTTCATTCTCCATTAAACTACCCGTTGCACTACAATCCATTCCATATTCCTTTTCCCGTTGCATTCCCCATTCAATTCCATTCCATTCCCAATTCCATTCTCGATTCCATTCCCCATTCCATTATATTCTATTCCCCATTCCATTCCGTATACAATTCTGCATTCCATTCCATTCCATCCCCCATTCCATTCCCCATTCCATTCCCCATTCCATTCCCCATTCCATTCCATTCCATTCCCAATTTCATTCTCCATTCAATTCCCCATTCTATTTCATTCATTTCCCCATTCCATTCCACATTCTATCTGATTCCATTCCCCATTCCATTCCGTATAAAATTCCTCTTTCCATTCCATTTCATTCACCATTCCACTCCCCATTCCATTCCCTGTTCCATTCCATTTCCTTCTCCATTCCATTCTTCATTGCATTCCATTATCTTACCCATAACATTCCCCAATCCATTTCATTCCATTAACCTTTCCATTCCCCGTTAAATTACATTCCATTCCCCATTCCTATCCCCGTTCCATTTCATTCTGTACCCCATTTGATTCCCCATTCCATTCCCCGTTCCATTCCATTACATTCCCCATTCCTTTCCCCATTCCATTCCCCATTCCATTCCAAATACAATACCGCATTCTATTAAATTCCATTCCCCATTCCATTGCCCATTCCATTCCATTACATTCAACATTCCATCCCTTTTTCCATTCCCAATTCCAATTCATTCCATTCCCCATTCCATTCCCGATTCCATTCCATTCCATTCCATTCCATTCCATTCCATTCCATTCCACATTCCATTCCATATACTATTCCGCATTGCATTCCATTCCCTTACCCATTCCATTCCCCATTTCATTCCCCATTCCATTGCATTCCATTCCTCATTTCATTCCCCAGTCCATTATATTCCATTCCCCATCACTTTCCCCATTCCATTTCATTCCATTAATCTTTCCATTCCCTGTTCCATTACATTGCATTCCACATTCCATTCCCCGTTCCATTCTATTCCGTTTTCCTTTCCATTCCACGTTTCATTCCATTCCATTCTGCATTAAATTAACTGTTGCATTCCATTCCACTCCCCATTCCACAACCCTTTCCACAGCCCATTCCATTCCTTTCCATTCAATATTGCATTTCCCTTTCCATTCCATTCAATTCCCCATTCCATTGCCCATTCCATTCCATTCAACATTCCATTCTCGCTTCCATTCCCTATTCCATTTCATTCCATTCCCCATTCCATTCCCCATTCCATTCCATTCCATTGTATTCCCCATTCCATTCCATATACAATTCTGCATTCCACTCCATTCCATTCCCCATTCCACTCACCGTTCCATTCCCCGTTCCATTCCATTCCATTCCCCATTCCGTTCTCCATTGCATTCCATTCCATTTCCAATAACATTCCCCAGTCCATTTAATTTCATGAACTTTTCCATTTCCCGTTCCATTCCATTCCATTCCCCTATCCATTCCCCGTTTCATTCCATTCCATTCTCCATTAAATTAAACGATGCATTCCATTCCATTCCCCATTCCATTCCCCATTCCATTCGCCGTTCCATTCCATTCCATTCCCCATTCCATTTCCCTTTCCATTCCTTTCAATTCCCCATTCTATTCCCCATTCCATTCCATTCCATTCCCAATTCCATTCAACATTCCTTTCGTCATTTCATTTCATTCCATTCCCCATTCCTATCCACATTCTATCCCATTCCAATCCCCATTCCATTTTCCATTCCATTCCCTTACATTCAACATTCCATTCCCCCATCCATTTCCAATTCCATTCCATTCCATTCCCCATTCAATTGCTTATACAATTCTACATTTTGCTCCATTCCATTCCCCATTCTACTCACCGTTCCATTCCCCGTTCCATTCCATTCCATTCCCCATTCCATTCTCCACTGCCTTCCATTCCATTTGTGATAACATTCCAAAATCCATTTCATTTCATGAAGTTTTCCATTCCCCGTTCCATTCCATTCCATTCCCCTATCCATTCCCCGTTTCATTCCATTCCATTCTCCATTAATTTAACCATTGCATTCCGTTCCACTCCCCATTCCACAACCCTTTCCACCGCCCGTTCCATTCTTTTCCATTCCACATTGCATTTCCCTTTCCATTCCATTCAATTCCCCATTCCAATGCCCATTCCATTCCATTCCATTCAACATTCCATTCTCTCTTCCATTCCCTATTCCATTTCATTCAATTCCCCATTCCATTCCCTATTCCATTCCATTCCATTCCATTCCCCATTCCAATTCATATACAATTCTGCTTTCCACTCCATTCCATTCCCCATTCCACTCACCGTTCCATTCCCCTTTCCATTCCGTTCCATTCCCCATTACACTACCCATTGCATTCGCCGTTCCATTCCATTCCATTCCCCATTCCATTTCCCTTTCCATTCCTTTCAATTCCCCATTCTATTCCCCATTCCATTGCATTCCATTCCCAATTCCATTCAACATTCCTTTCGTCATTTCATTTCATTCCATTCCCCATTCCATTCCCCATTTTATCCCATTCCATTCCCCATTCCATTTCACATTCCATTCCCCATTCCATTCCCCACTCCATTCCATTCCATTCCCCTCTTCATTACCCGTTTCACTAAATTGCATTCTCCATTAAATTAACCAATGCATTCCATTCCATTCCATTCCCCTTAATATTCCCAATTCCACTCCCCGTTCCTTTCCATTGCATCCAGCATGCCATTCCACATTCCATTCCATTCCATTCCATTCCAAATAACATTCCCCATTCCATTTTATTCATTTAACCTTTCCATTAACCATTCCATTAAGCATTGCATTACATTCCCTTCTCCATTCCATTCCCCACTCCATTCCATTGCATTCCCCTTTCCATTCCCGGGTTCATTCCATTTCATTCTCCATTAAATTACCCGTTGTTCTACAATCTATTACATATTCCATTCCCCGTTACATTCATCATTCAATTCCATTCCATTCTCAATTCCATTCTGCATTCCATTCCCCATTCTATTCCATTCCATTCCCCATTCCATTCCATATACAATTCCTCATTCCATTCCATAACATTCTCCATTCCATTCCCCATTCCACTGTCCATTCCATTCCATTATATTCAACATTCCATTCCCCCTTCCATTGCCAATTCAATTTCATTCCATTACCCATTCTATTCCCCATTCCAATCCATTCCATTCCAAATTCCATTCTCCATTCCATCCCCCACTGCATTTCATTCAATTCCCAATTCCTTTATACATTCTATCCCATTCCTTTCCACATTCTATCCCATTCCATTCCTCATTCCATTGCCCATTCCATTCCATTATATTCAACATTCCATTCCCCATTTCATTCCCAATCCCATTTCATTCCATTCCCCATTCAATTAACCATTCCATTCCCCATTCTATTCCATTCCTTTTGCCATTCCATCCCGTATACTATTCCGCATTCCATTACTTTCCATTCCCCATTCCATTCCCCATTCCATTACCCGTCCCTTTCCATTCCATTCCCCATTCCATTCCATTCCATTGCCCATAACATTCTCCATTCCTTTTCATTCCATTAACCTTTCCGTTACCCGTTCCATTACATTACATTCCCCATTATATTCCCCGTTCCATTCCATTCCATTCCCCTTTCCATTCTCGGTTTCATTCCATTCCATTCTCCATTAAATTAATGGTTCCATTCCATTCCATTCTTCGTTCAACACACCGTTCCATTCCCCGGTCCATTCCATTCCAATCACCTTTCCATTCCCCGTTTCATTTCATTTCATTCTCAGTTAAATTAACCTTTCCATTCCATTCCATTCCCAATTCCATTCCCCATTCCATTCCATCCATTCCCCATTCAATTATATATAGAGTTCCGCATTCCACTCCCCATTCCATTCCCCATTCAATTCCCTGTCCTATTGCATTCCCCATTCCATTCTTTCCATCCCCATTTCCATTCTCTATTTTTTCCCCATTCCTTTTCATTCATTTCCGCATTCCATTCCGCATTCTATCCCATTCCATTTCCCATTCCATTTGCCAATCCATTGTATTAAATTCAACATTCCATTCCCCCTTCCAATCCCAATTCCACTTCATTCCATTCCCCATTTAATTCCTCATTCCATTCCCCTTTCCATTCCATGTGCAATTCCGCATTCCATTCCATTCCATTCGGCATTCCATTCCCCATTCCATTCCCCGTTCCACTCCATTCCATTCCTCATTCCATTTCCCTTTCCATTCCATAACATTCCAAATTCCATTCCCCATTCCGTTCCCCGTTCCATTCCCTTCCATTCCCCATTCCATTCCTCATTCCATTCCATTACCTTACCCATAACATTCATCATTCCATTTCATTCCATTAACCTTTCCATTCCCCGTTAAATTACATTCCATTCCCCATTAAATTCCAAATTCCATTCCATTCCATACCCCATTCGATTCCACATTCCATTCCCCATTCCATTCCAATTAATTCCCCATTCCTTTAAACATTCCTTTCCCCGTTCCATTCCATTCCCCATTCCATTCCCTATTTTGTCTCCTTCCATTCCCCATTCCATTTCACATTCCATTCCCAATACCATTTCATTACATTCCCCATTGCATTCCCCATTGCATTCCCCATTCCATTCCATTCCATTCCATTCTCCTTTACATTCCCCACTCCATTTCATTCCATTAACCTTTCCATTCCCCGATCCATTTCCTTCCATTCCCCATTCAATTCCCCATTTCTTTAAACATTCCATTTCATATACAAATCCACATTGCATTACATTCCATTCCCCATTCCATTCCATTCCATTTCCCATAGCATTCCCTAATCCATTTCATTTTATTAACCTTTCCATTCCCTGTTCCATTACATTCCATTCCCCATTCCAATCCCCATTCCAGCACACTCCATTCCTCTTTCCATTCCCCATTCCATTCCATTCCATACACCATTAAATTAACCGTTGTATTCCATTCCATTCCCCATTCCACTCCCCATTCTATTCCCCATTTCATTCCATTCCATTCTAGATTAAATTAACTGTTGCATTAAACTACATGTCCCATTGTACTCCCCATTCCATTCCCCATTCCATTGCCCATTGCATTCCATTACATTCAACATTCCATTCCCCCTTCCATTTCCAATTCCATTTCATTCCATTCACCATTCAATTCCCCATTCCATTCCCCGTTGCATTCCAAATACAATTCCGCATTCCATTCCATTCTATTCCAATCCCCATTCCATTCCCCTTTCCATTCCATTCCATTCCCTATTCCATTCCCCATTCCAATCCATTCCATACCCAATTCCATTCTCCATTCCATCCCCCATTCCATTTCATTCAATTCCCCATTCCTTTCCACATTCTATCTCTTTCCATTCCTCATTCCATTGCCCATTCCATTACATTACATTCAACATTCCATTCACCCTTTCTTTCCCAATCCCATTTCATTCCATTCCCCATTGAATTCCCCATTCCATTCCCCATTCCATTCCTTTCCATTTGCCATTCCATTACTTATACAATTCCGCATTCCATTCCTTTCCATTCCCCATTCCATTCCTCATTCCATTACCTGTTCCATTCCATTCCGTTCCCCATTCCATTCCCCATTCCATTCCATTCTATTGCCTATAACATTCTCCATTCCATTTTATTCCATTAACCTTCCCATTACCTGTTCCATTGCATTCCATTCCCTATTACATTCACCATTCCATTCCATTCTGTTACCCTTTCCATTCTCCGTTTCATTCCATTCCATTCTCCTTTAAATTAATGGTTGCATTTCATTTCATTCTCCATTCCACTCCCAGTTCCATTCCCCGGTCCATTCAATTCCATTCAACTTTCAATTCCCCGTTTCATTCCATTCCAATCTCAGTTAAAATAACCATTCCATTCCATTCCATTCCTGATTCCATTTCCCATTCCATTCCATTCCATTCCCCATTCCATTAGTGATTCCATTCCATTATCTTACCCATAACATTCCCCATTCCGTTTCATTCCATTAACCTTTCCATTCCCCATTAAATTACATTCCATTCCCCATTCCTTTCCCCATTCCATTCCATTCCATACCCCATTACATTCCACATTCCCTTCCCCGTTCCATTCCATTATATTCCCCATTCCATTCCCCATTTAATTCCCTATTTTATCCCATTCCATTCCCCTTTCCATTTCTCATCCCATTCCCTATTCCATTAAACTCCATTCCCCACCTCTTTGCCCATTCCATTCCCCATTGCATTACATTCCATTATCCTTAACATTCCCCACTCCATGTCATTACATTAACCTTTCCATTCCGCGTTTCATTTCATTCCATTCCCCATTCCGTTCCCCATTCCATTCCCCGTTCCATTCCATATACAATTCTGCATTGCATTCCATTCCATTCCCCATTCCATTCCCCGTTAAATTTCCCTTTCCATTCCATTCCATTCCCCATTCCATTCCACATTCCATTCCATATCTTTCCCAATTCCATTCTTCATTCCATTCCCCATTCCATTTGATTCAATTCCCCATTCCATTCAACATTCTATCCCATACCAATCCTGTTTGCATTGCCCATTCCATTCCATTACATTCAACATTCCATTCCCCCTTCCATTCCCAATTCCATTTCATTTCATTTCCCATTAAATTCCCCATGACATTCCAGATTCCATTCCATATAGAATTATGCATTCCATTCCATACCATTCCCCATTCCATTCCCCATTCCATTCCCCATTTCATTCCATTACATTCTGCATTCCATTCCCCATTCCATTCCCCACTTTATCACGTTCCATTTCCCATTCCATTTCACATTCCATTCCCCATTCCGTTCCATTCCATTCCCCATTCCATTCCCCATTCCATTCCTCAGTCCATTCCATTCCATTTCCCATAACATTCTCCATTCCAATTCATTCCTTTAACATTTCCATTCCCCTTTCCATTACATTACCTTCCCCTTTCCACTCCCTGATCTATTCCCCTTCCATTCCATTACGTTCCCCATTCCATTTCCCTTTCCATTCCATTCCATTCCCCATTCCATTCCCGATTCCATTCCATTCCATTCCCAATTCCATTCTTCATTTCATTCCCCTTTCCATTTCATTGAATTCCCCATTCCATTCCACATTCTGTCCCAATCCATTCCCCATTCCATTGTCCATTCCATTCCATTTCATTAAACATTCCATTCCCTCTACCATTCCCCATTCCATTTCTTTGCATTCCCCATTCCATTTCATTCCATTCCATTCCATTCAACATTCCATTCCCCTTTCATTACCAATTCCATTTCACTCCATTCCCCATTCAATTCTCCATTATATTTCCCATTCCATTCCATTCCATTCCCCATTACATTCCCCATTCCATTCCTTGTTCCATTCCATTATATTCCCCATTCCATTTCCCTTTCCATTCCATTCCATTCCCCTTTCCATTACCCATTCCATTCCATTCCCACTGCCATTCTCCATTCCATACCCCCTTGCATTTCATTGCTTTCCTCATTACATTCCACATTCCATCCCATTCCATTTCAAAGTCCATTGCCCAATCCATTCCATTACATTCAGCACTCTATTCCCCCTTCCATTCCCAATTTCATTTCATTCCATTCTACATTCAATTTCCCGTTCCATTCCCCATTCCATTCCAGATACAATTCCGCATTCCATTAAATTCCATACCCCTTTCCATTGCCCACTCCATTCCATTACATTCAACATTACATTGCCCCTTCCATTCCCAATTCCATTTCATTGTATTCCATATTCAATTCCCCATTCCATTCCCCATTCCATTCCATTCCATTCCATTCCGCATTCCATTCCATATACTATTCCGCATTCCATTCCATTCCCTTACCCATTCCATTCCCCTTTCCTTTCCATTCCATTCCCCATTTCATTCCCAATTCCATTCCATTCCATTCACCGTAACATTCCCCATTCCATTTCATTCCATTAACATTTCCCTTAACCATTCCATTACTTTCCATTCCCCATTACATTCCCCATTCCATTCCATTCCATTCCCCTTTCCATTCCCCGTTTTATTCCATTTCATTCTCCAATAAATTAACCGTTGCACTCCAATTCATTCCACATTCCTCTCCCTGTTACATTCCCCATTCAATTCCATTCCATTACCAATTCCGTTCTCCATTTCATTCCCCATTCCATTCCATTCTGTTCCTCATTCCATTCCATTCTATTCCCCATAGCATTCCACAATCCATTTCATTCCATTAACCTTTCCATTCCCCCTTCCATTACATTCCATTGCCCATTCCTATCCCCATTCCAGTGCACTCCATTCCCCTTTCCATTCCCCGTTTCATTCCATTCCATTCTCCTTTAAACTAACCGTTACATTCCATTCCATTCTCCATCCCATTCCCCATTCCATTCCATTCCATTCCCAATTTCATTCTCCATTCAATTCCCCATTCTAGTTCATTCATTTCCCCATTCCATTCCACATTCTATCTGATTCCATTCCCCATTCCATATAAAATTCCTCTTTCCATTCCATTTCATTCACCATTCCATTCCCCATTCCATTCACCATTCCATTCCATTTCTTTCTACATTCCATTCCTCATTGCATTCCATTATCTTACCCATAACCTTCCCCAATCCATTTCATTCCATTAACCTTTTCATTCCCCATTAAATTACATTCCATTCCCCATTCCTATCCCTGTACCATTTCATTCTGTACCCCATTCAATTCCCCATTCCATTCCCCGTTCCTTTTCATTTCATTCCCCATTCCGTTCCCCATTCCATTCCCCGTTCCATTCCATTCTATTCCCCATTCCATTTCACATTCCATTAACAATTCCATTCCGTTACATTCCCCATTCCTTTCCCCATTCCATTCCCCATTCCATTCCATTCTATTCTCCTTAACATTCCCGACTCTATTTCATTCCATGAACTTTTCCATTCCCCATTCTGTTTCATTCCATTCCCCATTCAATTCCCCATTCCGTTCCATATACAATTCCACATTCCGTTCCATATACAATTCCACATTCCATTCCATTCTATTTCCCATTCCATTCCCCATTACATTTCCCTTTAAATTCTATTCCATTCACCATTTCATTCCCCATTCCATTTCATTTCATTCCCAATTCCATTCTCCATTCCATTCCCCATTCCATTTGATTCAATTCCCCATTCCATTCAACATTCTATGCCATGCCAATCCCGTTTGCATTGCCCATTCCATTCCGTTACATTTAACAATCCATTCCCCCTTCAATTCCCAATTCCATGTCATTTCATTTCCCATTAAATCCCCATTCCATTCCAGAATCTATTCCATATGCAATTCCACCTTCCATTCCATACCATTCCCCTATCCATTCCCCATTCCTTTCCTCGTTCCATTCCATTCCATTCCACATTCCATTCCCCATTCAATTTCTCATTTTATCACATTATATTACCCATTCCATTTCACATTCCATTCCCCATTCCGTTAAACTCCATTCTCCATTCCATTCCCCATTCCATTCCATTCCATTCCATTTCATTCCCCATAACATTTTCCATTCCAATTCATTACTTTAACATTTCCATTCACTTTTTCATTACATTACCTTCCCCCTTCCAGTTCCCGTTCCATTCCCCATTCCATTCCATTTCATTCCATTCCCCATTCCATTTCCCTTTCCATTCTATTCAACTCCCCATTCCATTCCCAATTCCATTCCATTCCTTTACCAATTCCATTGTCAGTTCCATTCCCCAATCCATTTCATTCAATTCCCCATTCCATTCCATTTCTATATCATTCCATTCCCCATTCCATTCCATTATATTCAACATTCCATTCCCCCTTCCATTGCCAATTCCATTTCATTCCATTCCCCATTCAATTTCCCATTCCATTCCCCATCCATTCCATTTCATTCCCCATTCTATTCCATACACAATTCAGCATTCCATTCCATTCCACTCCCCTTTGCATTCCCCATTCCATTCCCCGTTTCTTTCCATTCCATTCACCTTTCCAATCCCCATTCCATTCTATTGCATTCTCCATTAAATTAACCGTTGCTTTCCATTCCATTCCCCTTTCCCCTCCTTGTTCCATTCCCCATTCCATTCCCAATTCCATTTTCCATTCCATTCCCCATTCCATTCCATTATATTCCCGATTCCATTCTGTATACAATTCTGCATTCCATTCCATTACATTCAACATTCCATTCCCTGTTCCATTACCAATTCCATTTTATTCCATTTCCCCTTCCATTCCATATACAATTCTGCATTCCATTTTATTCCATTCATCATTCAATTCTCAATTCCTTTTCATTCCATTCAACATTCAAATTTACATTCCATCCCACATTCCACTTCCTTTTCCATTCCATTCCATTCGTCATTCCATTCCCCATTCCATTTCATTCCATTTCATTTGAGTTACATTCCCCATTCCATTCCCCATTCAATTCCATTCCCCATTACTTTCCCCATTCCATTTTACTTCCATTAACCTTTACATTCCCCTTTCCATTATATTCCATTCCCCATTCCATTCCCCGTTCCATTCCAATCCATTCCAGTTTCCATTCCCCGTTTCATTCCATTCTAGTCTCCATTAAATTAACCGTTGCATTCCTTTCAATTCCCCATTCCACTGCCCGTTCCATTAACCGTTCCATTCGATTCCATTCCCCATTCCATTTCCCTTTCCATTACATTCCATTCCCCATTCCATTTCCCATTCCATTACCCATTCCATTCCCCATTCCATTCCATTCCATTCCCCATAACATTCCAGATTCCATTTCATTCCATTCAACTGTCCATTCCCCATTCCATTCCATTCCATTCCCCATTCCATTCCATTTCATTCCCCATAACATTCCATATTCCATTTCATTCCATTCTCCATTCCATTCCCCATTCCATTACATTCCTTTCCCCATTCCATTCCCCAATCCATTCCATTCCATTCCCGATTCCATTCACCATTCCATTCCCCATTCCATTTCTTTCCATTCAGCATTCCATTCCACATTCTATACTGTTCCACTCCCCATTCCATTGCCCATTCCATTCCATTACTTTCTCTTTTTTTTGTAATACATATACTTTTTATTGCATTTTACGTTTGGGGGTACATGTGAAAAACATGCAAGATTGCTACATTGGTAGACACATGACAGTGTTATTTGCTGCCTTCCTCCCCATCACCTGTATCTGTTATTTCTCCCCATGCTATCCCTCCCCAACTCCCCACCCCCTGCTGTCCCTCCCCTTTCCCCCCGACAGACCCCAGTGTGAGATGCTCCCCTCCCTGTGTCCATGTGTTCTCATTGTTCAACACCCGCCTATGAGTGACAATGTGCGGTGTTTGGTTTTCTGTTCCTGTGTCAGTTTGCTGAGAATGATGGTTTCCAGTTTCATCCAAGTCCCTACAAAGGATGTGAACTCATCGTTTTTGATGGCTGCCTAATATTCCATGGTGTATATGTGCCACATTTTCCCTGTCCAGTCTATCATCGAAGGGCATTTGGGTTGGTTCCACGTCTTTGCTATTGTAAACTGTGCTGCAATGAACATTCGTGTGCATGTGTCCTTATAGTAGAACGATTTATAATCCTTTGGATATATACCCAGTAATGGGATTGCTGGGTCAAATGAAATTTCTATTTCTAGGTCCTTGAGGAATCGCCACACTGTCTTCCACAATGGTTGAACTAATTTACACTCCCACCAACAGTGTGAGAGTGTTCCTATTTCTCCACATCCCCTCCAGCATCTGTTGTCTCCAGATTTTTTAATGATCG
>PVKV010040305.1:0-12364 GCA_004027835.1 Alouatta palliata
GGGCAAGGTGGCTCACGCCTATAATCCCAGCACTTTGGGAGGCCGAGGCGGGTGGATCATGAGGTCAGGAGATCGAGACCATCCTGGTCAACATGGTGAAACCCCATCTCTACTAAAAATACAAAAATTAGCTGGGTGTGGTAGCACGTGCCTGTAATCTCAGCTACTTGGGAGGCTGAGGCACGAGAATCCCTTGAACCCAGGAGGCAGAAATTGCAGTGAGCTGAGATCCCGCCACTGCACTCCAGCCTGGTGACAGAGCGAGACTCCGTGTCAAAAAAAAAGGAAGGGCAGGAGGGATCGATGTGATAGAACTCGATACAAACAGCATGTCACGTTCGCTCAGATTTACGGGTGCGAGTCTAGTTCTCAGTGTGATGGTATTTGGACGGTGTCAGGAGCTGGCGCCTTTGAGAGGCGATTAGGTCATGAGGGTGGAGCCCTCATATTTGGGATTACAAGAGACAGGAGAGAGATGATCTTCCCTCCGGTCTTGGTGAGGATGCAGTGAGAGGATGGATGTCTGCAAACCAAGGACCCAGCCCTCACCAGATACCGGCTCTGCTGGCACCTTGGTCTTGGACTTCTCAGCATCCAGAACCGCGAGAAGTAAATATGGACTGCTGTGGCCACCCGGTCTGTGGTGTATTTGCTACAGCAGCTTAAACTGACTAAGACAGAACTGTCCTGCTTCTTGACCTGCGGTGCGGGTCACACCAACCTACACATGCGATAAAATGATACGGGACTAAATACTCACGAACTCACAGGAACAACCGAGGGCATCCAGCTGGGTTGGAGGATTGGATCGGATCGACGCCCACTTCCTGATTGTGCTACTGCACTCTGGTTATGCACCAAGTTACCATTTGGGGAAACTTGGCAAAGAATACATGAGATCCCCCTGAATTATACCTTACAATTGTATGTGAATCTACATTTATCTCAAAAAAAAAAAAATTTTTTTTTTTTGAGACAGGGTCTCACTCTGTCACCCAAGCTGGAGTGCAATGGCGTGATCTGTGTTCACTCTAACCTCCGCCTCTGCTCCCGGGTTCAAGTGATCCTCCTGCCTCAGCCTCCCGAGTAGCTGGGACAGTCCAGCTAATTTTCGTATTTTTAGTAGAGACGGAGTTTCACCATGTTGCCCAGGCTGGTCTTGAACTCCTGGCCTCAAGTGATCCACCCACCTCAGCTTTCCAAAGTGCTGGGATTACAGGTGTAAGCCACCACACCCGCCCTTCTCCAAAAAAAGATTTTTTTTTTGAGAACGAGTCCCACTCTGTCACCCAGGCTTGAGTAGAGTGGCGCAATCTCGGCTCACTGCAATCCATCCCCCCGGGTTCAAGTGATTCTCCTGCCTCAGCCTCCCGAGTAGCTGGGGCTAGAAATGTGCACCACTACACCCAGCTAATTTTTGTATTTTCAGTAGAGGTGGGCTTTGACCATGTTGCCCAGGCTGGTCTCAAACTCCTGGCCTCAGGTGATATGCCCACCTTGTTTCCCAAAGTGCTAGAATTACGGGTGTGAGCCACTGCACCGGCCCCACAGTTTTTTTAAATATTGCAAGAAGACACAGAGGGTCGTGCCCATCTAGAGTATATTAGTTTTTATGTCTGGGAATGTAAGGGTGAGTAGCGAGTGGAGAGTGAACAGCAGGGTGCCCAGCTCTGGGGTGAGCCACACCTACTACTAATCCCAACAGCAGAGAATCTCCGGTGGAGAGGCCTGCTCTGTGATTGCCTGTATATTCCAAATTCCTCCCAATGAATATGTGTTGTGTTTACATACATTTAAAAATGGCTGGGCACTATGTCTCACGCCTGTAGTTCAAGCACTTTGGGAGGCTGAGGCAGGCAGATTGCTTGAGTCCAGGAGTTTGAGGCCAGCCTGGGCAACATGGCATAACCCCATCTCTACTAAAAATACAAAAAATTAGCTGAGCGTGGTGGTGCACGCCTGTAGTCCCAGCTACTCTGGGGGCTGAGACATAAGGATCACTTGAGTCTGGGAGGTTGAGGCTTCGGTGAGCCCTGATGGTGCCACTACGCTCCAGCCTGGATGACAGAGTGAGACCCGGTCTCAGAAAAAAACAAAAAGCAAAACTTTCTTGGAAGAGAAAGAGAGAAACTCATAAATCTCTGATTAAAAGGAGGAAGCATTACTTTGTGTAGACTTGAGACCCTCACCCCAGGACAAACTGTCCACCTCCTGATTTTCCAGCACCCCCCAACCTCCCAGCCATGCCCAGCTTGCTGCATTTTCTGTCTTTACACACCCTATCCATTCTTCCTGGCTCCATTCAAATCATCTCTTCTCCAGGAAACCACCTCAAGCGCCTGACCCCAAATGGCCTCCCAGCGCAGCATAGCCCTCCATTAGGAATTCCTCCGGCCGGGCACAGTGGCTCACGCCTGCAATCCCAGCACTTTGGGATGGGAGGCTGAGGCGGGCAGATCACCTGAGGTCAGGAGTTCAAGACAAGGCTGGCCAACATGGCAAAACCCTGCCTCTACTAAAAACAAAAAAAATACAAAAATTAGCCGGGTGTGGTGGCAGGTGCCTGTAATCCCAGCTACTTGGGAAGCTGAGGCAGGAGAATAGCTTGAACCCGGGAGGCAGAGGTTGCAGTGAGCTGAGATCATGCCACTGCACTCCAGCCTGAGCGACAGAGCAAGATTTCGTCTCAACAACAACAAAAAAGGAATTCCTCCAAGGTGGGGATTGATCTTTTTCATCTTAGTATCCCCAGTATTTATTAACACAGAGCCAGTTCCCTGTGCGGGCTCCCTCCCCATCCTTCTACCATGGAAGGAGGCCCAAGTCAAGGGTAGGAGTTGGTTTGACCCCTGATTCCAACCCCACAAGCTGTAGGCGACATCCTCTCTGAGCCTTAGTATCTTCATCTTTAAATTAGGGAAGGGTAGCTATGACTTTCATAAAGATAACACAAGATTCAACATAATAACTTTACCTAGTAATTTCTGGAGAGTTTGGAAACCATGCATGTTAAGTGCCCAGCACAGCAGCTTGCTCAGTAACGCGTTGTTTTTCTAACTAATAAAGAATGACTAAAAAAAGCAAGCTGTGGGTGTGGCATGTGTAAACACACCGATCACAGAGCCCCTGAAACACTTGTCAGAGGCCGAGTGCTGGCCCCAAGGTTGCCTATGGGATCCGCAACCCCAGACGCAGAAGCAAAACAGCAACAGCAGCAAAAAGGAAAGGAGGAGGGAGAGGAGGAGGGAGAGGGAGAGGAGGAGGGAAAGGAGGAAGAGGAAAGGGAAAAAGGGAGAGGAGGAGAGGGAGAGAAGGGAGAGGAGGAGGGGGAGGGAGAGGATGGGGAGGAGAGAGATGAGGAGGAAGGAGAGAGGAGGGAAGAGAAAGGGACAAAAAGACAGGGAGAGGAAGGAAGACAGGAAAAGGGAGAAGAGAAGCTGGGAGGGGAGTGAGAAGAGGAAGAAGGGGGAACAAAGGAGTGGGAGGAGAAGGTGGGGAGAGGAAGAAAAGGGATAGAGGGGCAGGGGGAAGGAGAAGAGGAAGAGAAGGAGCCGTAGGGAAAGAGAATGAGGCCCTCATGGAGCATGTGCGCGGGTCAGGCCCCTCCTCAAGGCTCCACGTGTGCCTCTTATTTAATCTTCACAAAAACCTGTCACCTGTTGGCCTCCACTCCCAAATTCACCTCACGGCCTAAGATGGCCGTCCCAGTCCTCCAAACATCATGCCATAAATGAGGAAAGGGAAGGAGTAAGACCCTGCCCAGAAGCCCTATACTAACTCGTGCTTATGTCCCATTGGCTGGACTTGGCCACGTGGTCTTGTGAAGCTGCAAAGGGGCCTGGGAAATGCAGTCGGTATTCAAATGACCTTGTGGCTAGCCAAAGATGGCAAGTCCTTTTGTTAGAAAGCAGAATGTCAGCTGGGTGTGGTGGCTCACACCTGTAATCCCAGCACTTTGGGAGGCTGAGGTAGACAGATCTCTTGAACTCAGGAGTGCAAGACCACTCTGGGCAACACGGCAAAACCCTGTCTCTGCAAAAAATACAAAAGGTAGCTGGGCGTGGTGGCAGGCACCTGTAGCCCCAGCTACTTTGGGGACTGAGGCAGGAGGATTACTGGAGCCTGAGAGCCCAAGGCTATAGTCAGCTGTTATCGCAGCACTGCAGTCCAGCCTGGGCAACAGAGCAAGACCATCGGAAAAAAAAAAAGAGAATCTGCTACTTTCAGTTGTGGAAACTGAGGCACAGGGAGGATAAGTACCTTGCCCACACAGCTTGTAAGAGAAGGAGTTAGCAAGAAGTAGAATAAATGCGCCCCAAGACAGCAGGTCCTAATCCCCAGAACCTGTCAATGCTACTTTCTGAAAGAGGATTGTTGCAGGTGTGGTTAAAGAGCTGGAGATGGGGGTGATCCTGGATTAGCCAAGGGGACCCTGAATGCAGTCACATGCATTCGAAGAAGAGGGAGGCAGAGGGAGAGGTGAAGATGTGGGCTTTGAAGATTGCAGTGGCCACAAGTCAAGTGGCACCAGGAACCACCAGAGGCTGGGCCAGGCAAAGACCGTCCCCTGGAGCCTCTGGAGGGGGCACAGCCCAGCCCAAACCGTGATTTCAGCACGTGATGCTGACTTCAGGTCTCCAGCCTCCAGAACTGTGGGAGAATAGGTTTCTGTTGTTCTAAGCCGACAAGTTCGTGTTAGTGTGTCCCCGGAGCCCCAAGAAATGCACCCGGACTCCAGGCAAACCCAGGCAGCCCGAGGCCAGGCCCTGTGGTCTTTATCTCTAAGTGGCCAGGAGCTTCGAAGGGAACTGCAATGGAGGAAACCCTCCAGCGTTTTGGGTCAAAGGCCCAAGCCCTGAACACCTGCCACTGCCCCGGAGTCTGGCTGTGACCCCAGAGAGCGATCGAGGAGGAGGCAGGCTCATCACTGTGTGTCAGCGGTCCTAGCCCCCGAGCCGCTTCCGGATGCTGCATTCGATCACGTCCCCAGCAATTCCCCTAGTCCATGGGCCTGAGTGAGTGAGGGGAGGGGCCTAATTGAAGATGAGCTCACAGGGAGGGTTATTTATTCTATCAGCAGCTTCTGAGTGGTGCCCACGCGCTGAGCCAAGAGGTTTAGGAGCGGCCAAGCGAACTCCTACGGCTTGTGGGCAAACCTCATGGGGTGTCAACAAGCTCAGGCTTTCTTCTCTCTCTTTTTAAAAAGCATTTCTTTCTTCGCCTCTGCCTAATTTCTATCATATCCTAGGCCTCACCAAATTGTGTTCCCAGAAGATAAGGCTGATTAGCCACCCAGAAACCTGGGGAGTCTTCTTTTTTCCCCCTTTGAGACAGGGTCTCACTCTCTCACCCAGACTGGGGTGCAGTGGCATGATCACCGTTGACTGCATCATTGAACTCCTGGCCTCAAGCGATCCTCCTGCCTCAGCCTCCCATGTAGGTGGGACTACAGGCTCGCACCTCATGTCTGGCTAATTTTTAGGGGTTTTTTCATTTGTTTGTTTTTTGTTTGTTTGTTTGTTTGTTTTGTAGAGACAAAGTCTGTGTTGTCCAGGTTGGTCTCAAACTCCTGGCCTCAAGCAATCCTCCCTCCTCGGCCTCCCAAAGTTTTGGGATTGCAGGTGTGAGCCACCACACTCGGCCTGGCCAGAGTCCTCACAGTCCACCTTTCACTCTGCCCCACATCCCACCCCTCCTGTGGATTTCCCTTCCTAAACATCTTTCAATGCCATGCACTTCCCTCCCTCGCCGCCATCCCCATCCTGGCCTAGGCCCCCTCCACCTCTCTCCCACCTCCTAGCCATCTCCTGACTCCAAACTGGCCTCCTTCGCGCCTTCTTCGTGCTGCTGGAGTCCTTTTTGCCAAGTGAAAATTGTATCTGGCCATTCTCATTGATGGAATAGTGTCCCCCCAAAATTCCTGTCCACCAGCACCTCAGAATGTGAATCTATTTGAAAATAGGGGCTTCCCAGATGTAATCAGTTAAGATGCGATTACACTGGGTTAGGGTGGACAATAAGCCCAGTGACTGCTGTCTGCATAGGAAGAGGAGGTGACCCCCAGACATACACAAACAACACCTGTGTGACGATGGAGGCAGAGCCAGGAGCGACGCAGCTGCAAACTGAGGAACACCAGGATGGATCGGAGCCACCGGAAGCCAGACCAGGCAAGGGAGGACTTTCCTAGAGACTTGGGAGGCAGCATGGCTCTGCTGGCTCCTTGGATTCCGACTTTTAGCCTCCAGCAGTGTGAGAATCGATTTCTGTTGTTTTAGGGCAGCCTCGGGAGATGAGCACAGTCCTTCCGATCCCTGCCCTAGCTTCATTCCCACCGAGCATCCGGCTGCTCTCTGGGTAATGAGGAGGCTCGTGTCCTTGGCTTCCAGACTCCTCCAAGTTTTAGCCCAGCTCACCGGCCCGGCCCGGCCCCGACCTGCCGTCCCCTTCTCTGCTCTCTGCTTTTGGTCCCTGGGTTCTTCCATGCTCCTTCCCTCCACTGTCTATTTTCTTGATACTCCCTCTGCCTAGAATTCTCCATTGAGAGGGGTTTGCATGGCAGCGAGAGGGATGGGGACCGAGGCCAAATGCCCGGTGCCTCGGTTCTCCCTTGGTTCACAGCTGCGTGGACCCAGCAAAGCAAGGGTGAACCTGATAGAGAACTTGGCTCCCATTGCTCACTGATTTTTCCAGGACCTTCCAGGTGCTTCCCGTTTCTGAGTACCCAGCCTAGTGTCCTTGACTTCACAAAGTGCATCTGAAATTCCAACCATATATGGATTTTTCTTAAAAGAGTGTGTCTGTTTCAGCTCCAATTTCTGAACATGACCTGCTGGGCATTTTCCATCTGGCACCTTGACAACTGCATTCTGTGACTTCCAGGTTGTTCCGCACCTACTTGCTTCACTTTCTCACTGTGAAAGCCCCTTTGTTGCTCTCAGGAAGTGTCACAAAAACAATGGACAGTTAATTTCACTCCTTTCCTGGGGCTGGACTCAGACCAGGAGGGAGAGGAGGCTCTGTCTCCAGCCTCCCCAGGGGAGGGAGAGAAGGGCCATCGGGATGAGGCTCTTTCCTTCCAGCAGAATGTAAGCTCCACACAGGCTGAGGGCTCATCTTGTCTCCCGTTGCCTCCAGAGCCCAGCCCTCAAGAGCTGAGTGGATGCATCATGGTAGACATCTCCTGTTCCATGCCCAGCATCCGCTCAGCTTTCTCTGTGTTCCTTGGTTTCCTCCATTTGTTGACCTTTCATTTACTTTGTACCTTAATTTCTTTTGCCCAACCTGTGGGGAATACTGAGACCTGGAGCCAAGCAGACCGTCCTGTTCCATGAGCTCAGGGATAAGCACGTGGCCCAGTCTCACCTGAAGACTCACAAGGAGACTGACACTGGGACCCCCGGAAAGCCCTCGCTGTTCCTTCCTTCTGGAATCAGGAAGCTCATGTGGCCCTGGAGCTGCTGGCTGCCATCTTGTGAGATAGAAAAAGTGGGGCCAGGAGAGAGAAACTTCATCTTTTTGCTCAGCTGGAGCCTTGCATCCAGCTTTCCCTAAAGCCAGATCCAATTCACCTCTGTCATGATTCTGCCACGTCGTCATTCATTCTTTCCTTAAATTAGGTTTTTGGACACATGCAGCCAAGACTCACTCATATGAGTGAATGAGCGGATGGATGGATGAAGAGCTAAGCTCTACTTCAAGCCAATGAGTATGTTCAGTGCCTGCCACACACACACTCTGACCCTCGTGGTTCCCAGCCTCCTGCCACTTCTCTGCCTCCTCCCTGCTCCTGTGACACACAGGTTCCTGATCTCCCAGTGCAGACTCATCAGCCCATCCCCAAGAGTCCAGCCCCTCCCAACAGCAACTTTGCATGATGCTCTCACAAAGAAAAACAATTTTCTCTCTCTCTCTTTTTTTTTTTTTTTTTGAGACAGAGTCTCGCTCTGTCCCCCAGGCTGGAATGCAATGGCACACTCTCGGCTCACCGCAACCTCCACCTCCCAGGTTCAAGCGATTCTCCTGCCTCAGCCTCCCGAGTAGTCAGGATTACAGGCATGCACCACCATACCCAGCTAATTGTATTTTTAGTAGAGATGGGGTTTCACCATGTTGGCCAGGCTGGTCTCGAACCCCTGACCTTAGGTGATCCACCCGCCTTCGCCTCCCAAAGTGCTGGGACTACAGGCATGAGCCACCACACCTAGCACAATTTTCCCTCTTATAGAGATCCTAGGGGCCATTGTTAAGGTTATACTTTTTTTTTTTTTCACTCTACTACAAAAGGTAAAACTATTTCAGCTGCCATTTAGGGAACCTTACCTGCAATACACCAAATACTGCTCTGGGCCTGTATTGCAGGTGATGAAACTGAGGCTTGAAGAAATTGAATAACGCACCCAAGATCACACAGCTTGATCCTGGGCAGAAGATCCCAAACCCCAATGCCCAGAATCTGTTTGTCCATTTGAAAGACAAGTCCCCACATGGTGGCTTCTTGATGGAGGGTGAGCAGGGCCCTTCCTGAGGCTGTGCTGTCCAGGGAAATGTTTCACAGTGCTGGAAACGTCCTCCATTGGCACCGTCCCACAGGGTGGCCACTGTGGCTCTTGAGCATTTGCACTTTGGCTAGCGTGACCAAGGAGCTGAACATTTTAAAGTTTATTTTTATTCATTTTAATTTAGATCTCAATTACCACCACATGGCTAGTGGCTACCAAATTGGGCAATTCCACTTTAGAACCTGGATGTTGATCTGCATTAAGACTGAGCTTTGACCGGGCATGGTGGCTCACGCCTGTAATCCCAGCCCTTTGGGAGTTTGGGAGGCCGAGGCAAGCAGATCACCTGAGGTCAGGGGTTCGAGACCAGCCTGGCCAACATGGTGAAACCCTGACTCTACTAAAAATACAAAACTTAGCTGGACGTGGTGGCAGGGGTGCCTGTAATTCCAGCTACTCTGGAGGCTGAGGCAGGAGAACTGCTTGAACCCAGGAGGCGGAGGTTGCAGTGAGCCGAAATCAAGCCATTGCACTCCAGCCTGGGCAACAAGAGCAAAACTCCATCTCAGAAAAAAAAAAAAAAGGCCGTGTCCAGTGGCTCACGCCTGTAATCCCAGTACTTTGGGAGGCCGAGGCAGGCAGATCATGAGGTGAGGAGATTGAGACCATCCTGGCCAAGATGGTGAAACCCCGTCTATACTAAAAATACAAAAATTCACTGGGTGTGGTGGTGCACGCCTGTAGTCTCAACTACTTGGGAGGCTGAGGCAAGAGAATTGATTGAACTCGGGAGGCGGACATTGCAGTGAGCCGAAATAACGCCATTACACTTCTTCTTGCACCTAGATCAGGGGAAGGTAAAGTTTTTCTTTAAAGGATCAGATAGTAAATATTTTAGGCTTTGTGAACCATACAGTCTGTGTTGTCACTACTCAACTCTACCAATGTAAGGACAAACTGGCCATAAATAATATATAAACAATGAGCATGGCTGTGTTCCAATAAAACTTTATTTAGAAAAACAAGTGATGGGCCACAGGTAGTTTGCCAGTCTCTGCCCTGGACTTGAATGGGGAATATCAAGTGGAGGGCAGTGAGGTGGGGCCAGTGAGGAAAACCTCAAAGGCTCAAGCGCCCTGAGGAAGGATGGCCAAGTGGTTCCTGTGGCTCTCTATTCTCCCATCTCCTCCACAGACAGAAGTAAAAGGAGACTTCCTGAGGTGAAGCTCTTTGACCAGACTTCGAGGATGCTGCACAACCCTAAGGGAGTGGAGGAGACCAGGTCCCTTGGTTTGAGACTCTGGCCAGGGCACAGAACCAACTCCTGGAGCCGGGGAATTCGTGCATACAATGGAACCCATTGATGGAGAACAAGAGCTGTGTTGAAAGCTGGTGCATTTCTTGTCATAGTTCGCCAAGGGGATGTGGTGAGCTGGGCTCTCTCCACATCCTGATGTTGCTGAAAATCTGGCGTAGAGGGGCCTTCCTGTCCTCCAGGGAGCCCCCCAGCACCGCTCCAGGGTCGTAGAGCCTCCTTGGGAGTGCGCACCATCCCGTTCTAGCTGATGGAGCCAGGAGCCAGTGAGATCCAGCTTTCAGAGATGTGCCAGCCATTCCCCTGGCCTTTAGCAGCTCTGCCCAGCCTCCCTGGGATGTGCCCACCTAAGTGGAAGATACAGGATTTTTCTTTGAATCCTTCCTTGGAATGAATGGGCGTGCTTTACAGCTGTTGAACTGGCACTTGGCTTCATGTTGGGCAAAGAGACTTTCTCTTGCATGAAGCAGCCCTTTGTCCCACAGGTATTCATGAGAGTAGCTTCTTCCACTGTGACCTCGAATGCATCTGCCCTCAGGGAACGAGAGGAGGGGACACAGGGAAGGACGTTTCGGAGACCTTGGCACCAGTTCTATTGTTCACCCCACGCTCAGCCAGGCATGTGCCCACCCTCACCCACTGAAAACAGAGCTGTACAAAGGGTGCCCTCAGTTCTCCTGGGCCAAGAACAAGGTCTAAGGCAGCAGACTCCCCAGGATGGGCCAGCTCAGAGGCTGCAGAGTTTGCAGGCACCACTCTCTGTGTTGGAACTTCGGCTCTGCCATGTTGAAATCTTGGACAAGCACCTTAACCTCCCAGAGCTTCATCATCCCCATTTTACAGGAAAGGAAACTAATGCTGGTGGATGCTTTAGGAAAAATGCGTGCAAAGTGCCCGGCACATCACGAATGTCCAATAAACGGGGTCATTGCTATTGGAAGGGCCTTCTGTTGTCTCCACTGCTCCTGGTGAGTCAGCTTGAATCTCAGAATGGCTGTCTCCCCAAGGAGAGCCATGGCCATCCTGGGTCCAGCTTCACATCCAGAGATTAGAGAAGTCCCAGGGAAGGACTCTGATTGGCTAAACGTGGGTCATGGGCCTTGATGTATTTGACTGTGTATCCCTTCCCAAATTTCATGTTGAATTGTAATTCCCAAGGTTGGGGGAGGCACCTGATGGGAGGCAATTGAATCACAGGGGCAGATTGCTCCCTTTGCTATTCTCATGATAGTGAGTTCTCACAAGATTGGATGGTTTAAAAGTATGGCGAGCCGGGCACAGTGGCTCACACCTGTAATCCCAGCACCTTGGGAGGCCAAGGCAGATCACCTGAGGTCAGAAGCTCAAGACCAGCCTGGCCAACATGGCGAAACCCTGTCTCTACTAAATATAAAAAAAAATTAGCTTCGTTGTGTTGGTGGGCACCTGTAATCCCAGCTACTTGGGAGGCTGAAGCAGGGAGAATTGCTTGAACCCGGGAGGCGGAGGTTGCAATGAGCTGAGGTCGTGCCACTGCACTCCAGCCTGGGCCACAGAGCGAGACTTAGTCTCAAAAAAAAAAAAAAAAAAAAAGTGTGGGGCTGGGCATGGTGGCTCACACCCATAATCCCAGCACTCTACATTTACCAGCAGGCTGCCAGCCGTGGTAATTATCCAAGTGACACCACAAACCAGCCACACTCACTCAGAGGTGAGCAGGGCCAGGAGGGGGTCTGTGGAGCTACCATACAAGCCACTGAGGATGCTGAGGACTCGGAGAAGTCTGGTTCTTCCAGGGGGAGTTAACATTTGTGAAATATATGTGAAAAAGGAAGAAAATGAAAAGTGCTTGAGCCCCCGCTGGCTGCTCTGAAAAGCCATTTTTGTATGATTCGCTGTCGGGCTCCCTGCTCACTGCAGCCACCTCTGGCAGGCAGCTTTATCACCAGTCCCTTAACTCTCGCTTTCTTTTTAATCCCCTTCATCAGATCACTCTCATGCCCCATGTCAGACGCAGCCATGGACACCCGCTCCTACCTCACCACCAAGACTTAAAGGAGACGGAGGAAGTTGTGGAGGAGGCCGAAAATGGAAGAGATGGAATACTAATGATGGCAATGGGGAGGAGGAGGCCGATCATGAGGTATCGACGGAGAAGAGGAAGAAGGTGGAGAGGAAGCGGGAGGCGGAGGAAGGTGATGGTGAGAAAAGAGGATGGAGATAAAGATAAGCAAGCTGAGGCTGCTGAGGGCTACCTGGCTGCTGAAAATGATCAGGATGACAATGCTGGTACCAAGAAGCAGAAGACCAATGAGGATGACCAGGCAGCAAAGAAGGAAAAGTTGAACTTAAAAAAAGCTCGAGGCCGGGCGCGGTGGCTCACGCCTGTAATCCCAGCACTTTGGGAGGCCGAGGCGGGCGGATCACGAGGTCAAGAGGTCGAGACCATCCTGGTCAACATGGTGAAACCCCGTCTCTACTAAAAATACAAAAAATTAGCTGGGCACGGTGGCACGTGCCTGTAGTCCCCGCTACTCGGGAGGCTGAGGCAGGAGAATTGCTTGAACCC
>PVKV010040306.1:0-12371 GCA_004027835.1 Alouatta palliata
CTCTACTAAAAATACAAAAATTAGCTGGGCATGGTGGCACGTGCCTGTAGTCCCAGCTACTCGGGAGGCTGAGGCAGGAGAATTGCTTGAACCCAGGAGGCGGAGGTTGCGGTGAGCCGAGATCGCACCATTGCACTCCAGCCTGGGTAACAAGAGCGAAACTCCGTCTCCAAAAAAAATAAATAAATAAAAATAAAAATAAATAAATAAATACATAAATTCCTTTTGTCAATTATATCTCAATAAATCTGGAAGGGGAATATATATATATCTCCAAAATGTTTTTTTTTTGTTTGTTTTTTTGAGACAGCGTCTTACTGCATTAACCCAGGCTGGAATACAGTGGTACAATCTTGGCTCACTGCAACTTCTGCCTCCTGGGCTCAAGTAATCCTCTCACCTAGGCCTCCTAAGTAGCTAGCTAGAATTACAGGCACATGCCACTACGTTCAGCTAATGTTTTGCATTTTTAGTAGAGACGGGGTTTCACCTTATTGGCCAGGCTGGTCTCGAACTCTTGACCTCAAGGGATCTGCTCGCCTTAGCCTCTCAAAGTGCTGGGATTACAGGCATGAGTCACCATGCCCAGCCATATTTTAAGTTTTATTTAGCATAGTTATACCATGCATATTCTATTTGTTAGTTCTTTTTGTTTCATTCATTCATTCATTCATTTACTCATTTGTTATTTGAGGGGGGGCTTTGAGGGAACAGGGTCTCTCTCTGTTGTCCAGGCTGGAGTGCAGTGGCACAATCTCGGCTGACTGCAACCTCAGCCTCCTTGGGTTCAAGCAATTCTCCTGCCTCAGCCTCCCAAGTAGCTGGAATTACAGGCACCTGCCACAATGCCTGGCTAATTTTCATCATGTTGGCCAGTTTGGTCTCAAACTCCTGACCTCAGGTGATCCACACACCTTGGCCTCTCAAAGTGCTGGGATTATAGGTGTGAGCTACCATGCATGGTCTATTTATTTATTTTTGAGATAGTGTCTCACTCTGTTGCCCAGGCCTTATATTTCCGATTTAAATTTAACATTTTAGGCTGGGAGCCGTGGTTCACGCCTGTAATCCCAGCACTTTGAGAGGTCAAGGCAGGCAGATCACTTGAGGTCAGGAGTTCAAGACCAGCCTGGCCAACAGGGTAAAACCCCATCTCTGCTGAAAATACAAAATCAGCCAGGCATGGTGACACGTGCCTGTAGTCCCAGCTACTTGGGAGGCTGAGACAGGAGAATTGCTTGACCTCGGGAGGCAGAGGTTGCAGTGAGCCATGATAGCACTACTGCACTCCGGCCTGGGAGACAGAGCAAGTCTCTTGTTTCAAAAAATAAATAAATAAATTGGAAATATCAAAGTGAACTCACAATTTTTCAAAAAATATACTTCTTAGCTCCATCCACTAAAAGGTTAAGACAATGACATCCTAGCAGCAATAAACACACTCAGTGCCCAAAAACTTGTTTTTCTAAACCAATGTTTTATTTTATTTATTTCTTTTATTTAGAAATAGATAGAGGGCCAGGCATGGTGGCTCACGCTTGTAATCCCAGCACTTTGGGAGGCCAAGGCAGGTGGATCACGAGGTAAGGAGTTCAAGACCAGCCTGGCCAACACAGTGAAACTCCATCTCTACTAAAAATACAAAAAAAATAGCTGAGCATGGCAGCAGGCACCTATAATCCCAGCTACTTGGGAGGCTGAGGCAGGAGAATCACTTGAACCTGGGAGGTGGAGGCTGCAGTGAGCCGAGATGATGCCACTGCACTCTAGCCTGGGCGACAGAACCAGACTCTGTCTCAAAAAAAAGAAAGAAAGAAATAGAGAGATAGAGTCTTGTTCTTTTCACCCAAGCAGTAGTGTAATTATAGCTAACTGCAGCCTCAACCTCAGCAGTCAATTTCTTTTTTTTTTTTTTTTTTTTTTTGAGACGGAGTCTCACTCTGTCACTCAGGCTAGAGTGCAATCACGCAGTTTTGGCTCTGCAACCTCCACCCGGGTTCAAGTGATTCTTTTGCCTCAGCCTCCTGAGTAGCTGGGACTAAAAGTGCGTGCCACTATACCTGGCTAATTTTTGTGTTTTTCATAGAGATGGAGTTTCACTACATTGGCCAGGCTGGTCTCAAACTCCTGACCTCGTGATCCGCCTGCCTTAGCCTCCCAAAGTGTTGGGATTACACGTGTGAGCCACCATGCCCAGCTCAGATGTCAATTTCTAAATACCCTTTCCTAATTAAAGAAACCAAGCCTTGTATAACTGGCTGAGTCCAAGGTCTGGGATGGAAAGTCCAAGGTCTGGGAAGGTCAGTTTGGGGTTTCTAATAGTGCCAGAAAACAAAAATATGCTAAGGGACTAACAAGAATGTGTCAAAAGAACAAAGGAGCTAGTTTAAACAACCTCCCACTGGCCAAATTTGGGATAATTCTAGCAAAAATAATAATAATAACAATGAATGGAAGGGACTATACCTCCACATTGAATATTCTTATTCCTTAGTGCACTTTAAAATAATAAAAATAAAAGCTCTTCTTACAGAAGAACATCAGCTAATAAAACAGAATGACAAAACTAGAAAATTACCATTTTTCCATCTCCAGCGTAATAACTGATTCAGGTAAGGATTATCAATGGATGCTAAATCATTAGGTAAATAGTGTGGGAGGATAATAGGATATTGACCGGTAACAAAGTATCCCCACAGATTATTTACTACTTGCACAAGGAAAAATATACCTTTATAATGGTGAGAGATGGAAGTCATTACCTTATCCAAGTGATACACGGAACAGTGGGACGACCTAGCTTTATGTGTCCCCCGATGTGATGCAATATGAAACACGGCATTACCACTGAAACACTCTGTAAAAAAAATGTTTAATCTGAAGTCTAGACCTCATTTCCAGTTAACAGGAAATAGAAGAGAATACAAGGAACAAGTTAAACTCAGCATGATAAAAACCATGTGACCAAACCAGAATGTGGGACATTCTACAAAACAACTGGTCAGAACTCTTAAAAATTAAATAAATGATGCTGTGAAGGGGAAAAAACTGGGAAGGGAGAAAGATTACCATGTAATCAAAGCAACCAAAAGACATAAAAACAAAAATGTAATGTGGATCCTGTCTGGAAAAACACTGTAAGGGACATTTTTGGAAGAACAAGAATATCTGAATATCTCTGGATATTATATGGTATACAATTATTGCTAAATTAAATAAGTATATAAAGCAAATGCGCTAACAACTAGTGAATACAGGTAGAATGTATGAAGTTCCCTCAACTTTTCATTATGTTAGAAAATTTTCTTAATAAAAAGCTGGGACTTAGTTACTTTAGGGCCAAAAATAACAACAAATAATTCAAGGATTCAGAGGTAAAAAGTCACAAGGAAATAAGCAATTAAAAAGTGAACCCTGGCAGGGCATGGTGGCTCACGCCTGTAATTCCAATACTTTGGGAGGCCAAGGCGGGCGGATCAGTTGAGGTCAAAAGATCAAGACCATCCTGGCCAACATGGTAAAACCCCTCTCTTCTAAAAATACAAAAATTAGCTGGGGGTGATGGTGCATGCTGTAGTTCCAGCTGATCGAGAGGCTGAGGCAGGAGAATCGCTTGCACCCGGGAAGCAGAGTTTGCAGTGAGCTGAGATCTGGCCACTGCACTCAATAGAGAGAGACTATGTCTCAAAAAAAAAGGGGGGGACCTTAATTCCCACACATTTCATTTTGATGGACTGAAAATACACACATATACACACACACACACAGAGACACAGACACACACACAAAATATGGCTCTCCCTTGAAGCAATACTACCTACTAAAATGTAAACAAATTACTTATCAGGGTGAAAACATAACCCCTTTCAGTCTAGAGATAATAAAACAAACTCTCCATTATTCTTGGCAAAGCATTCAAAGTCAAAGATTTTACCAAAAAATTAAATGTCCAGTACTCTAGATTAGGAAATCAGGTGAACGTTATTAGAATGCACTTTTCAGTGTTATTTTTCAGTGTTGTGTTTTTTTGTTTATTTATTTTTTTATTATTTAAGAGTCAGGAACATTCAGATACTCTGGAGTAATTTGGTTATTACAAAAATGCTATGAACACAGTCTACCTTGATTCAAATCCTAGTCCCACCACTGTGTGACCTTGGGCAAATAACTTCATCTCTCTGAGCCTCCTTTTTCATACTGCTAAAATAAGGCTCATAACAGCCCCCACGTGAGGGTGCTCCCCCATCTAAAGTTGGATAGTCTCCCTCTCAGTGTGGCAGGGTCTGCCTCAAAAACAAAAAGAAAGTGTTCCAGAAAATAATGGAAAAAACCAACATCTCATGTTCTAAGACTAGTATAATAATGCTACACTAAAACTGAAAACAGAAAGCACAAGAAGAGATTAAAAACCAAAAGTATAATGAACATGAATATCAAAATCTCAAATAAAAAAATTAGTAAACTAAATCTAATAATTTATTATATAAATGGCCTAACAGGCTTATCCAGGAATACAAGTAAGAATTGTTCAACAGTACAAAATCTGTTAATGTCATATACCAAACAAACAGATAAAAGGGGAAGCAAAAGAAAAGTAAAAGAAAGATTAAAGGGGAAAATACACATGGTCAATTAATTAGATGCCCAGAAAGCATTAAATTCAACATTACTCAGGCACTGAAAAAAAAAAAAAAAAAAACTTCCAGCAAACAAGGAATTGACAGGAACTTCTCTAATCTGATTAAACACATCTACCATGATCCTATGATAAACATCATACTTAATGGCGACATCTCAGATGTGTTCCTATTAAAATCAAACAACAAACTGTGGAAAGCTGCTATCATCACTACCATTCAACATCATGCTGCTAAGATCCTGGTCCACGACCATGGAAGGGAAAAAAGTGAAGGAAAGAAAGAAAAAAAGGCAGGAAGGAAAAAAGGAAAAGAAATGAGAGGCAGAGGATTGGAAAAGAAGAGGCAAAATAGTTGTTTGCAGATACATGACAGTCGATATAGAAAATCCAAAAGAACCATTAAGATGAATATGAAAATGGAGAAAGGTTTCTGTGTAAGACCAGCATATAAAACTCAATAGCAATAAAGCCTCATGTACCCATTACGCATGGCCGCTTTTGCTTCCTCTATCTTCCCACCCTTTCCCCCTTCATATCATCTCCTTTTTCTTCCTACTGCCTATATAATCCCAGAAGCTTCATATTATCTTGAAGCAAATCACAACATATCATTATACTCATAAATGTCGGTATATAATCTCTAAGAAATAAGAACTCTTAAAAAACAAAACTACAATATCATTTCCACATCTAAAATGTTAACAATGATTCTTTAATATCAACCAATCAACGTTCAAACTTAGAACAATCTCATAAATGTCATAAATTTTTTATAAGTAGTCCGTTTTTGTTTTCAAACTATATAAAATCCACACGTTGAATTTAGTTAACAACAATATTCCTTCACACCAGCAATAACCAAAGAGAAACACAGTGAAACCCTGTCTCTACTAAAATACAAAATAATTAGCTGGGCGTGGTGACGCGCACCTGTAGTCCCAGCTACTCAGGAGGCTGAGGCCGGGGAATCGCTTGAACCCGCGGGGCGAAGGATGCCGTGCGCCGAGATCATGCCACTGCGCTACAGCCTGGGCAACAGACCAAGACTCCATCTCAAAAAAAAAAAAAGAAAGAAAGAAAGATCTGGGCTGGGCGCGGTGGCTCACGCCTGTAATTCCAGCACTTTGGGAGGTCGCAACCATCCTGGCCAACATGGTGAAATCCCATCTCTACTAAAATATATATATATTTTTTTAATTAGTTGATCATGATGTCACATGCTTGTAGTCCCAGCTACTCCAGAGGCTAAGGCAGGAGCATCGCTGGAAACCGGGAGGCAGAGGTTGCAGTGAGCCGAGATCACACCACTGCATTCCAGTCTGGGCAACAGACAGAGAGACTCTGTCTGAGGACAAAAAGATCCGGCCGGGCACAGTGGCTCACGCCTATTATCTCAGCACTTTCAGAGGCCGAGGTGGGCGGATCACCTGAGGTCAGGAGTTCAAAACCAGCCTGGCCAACAGGGCAATCCCGATCTCTACTAAAAAATACAATAACAGGTGGCCGTGGTTGTGGGTACCTGTAATCCCAGCTACTCTGGAGGCTTAGGCAGGGAGTACTGCTTGAACCTTGGAGGTGGAGGTTGCAGTGAGCCGAGATTGTGCCACCACACTCCAGCGAGGGTGACAGAGCAAGATTCTATGCCAAAAAGAAAAAAAAAAAAAAACGCCAGGCACAATGGCTCAGGCCTGTAATCCCAGCACTTTAGGAGGCCGAGGAGGGGGGAATCACAAGGTCAGGAGTTCAAGACCAGCCTGGCCAACATGATGAAAATACAAAAATTAAAAATTAGCCAGGTGTGGTGGCAGGCACCTGTAATCCGAGCTACTCTCGAGGCTGAGGCAGGAGAATCGCTTGAACCCAGGAGCTGGAGGTTGCAGTGAGCTGAGATCCACTGTACTCCAACCTGGGACACAAGAGCAAGACTCTGTCTCAAATTAAAAAAAATAATAAATCCATTAATAGAAGCAACAAAAACTAGACGGTACTTAGGAATAAAACTAATAGATGATAAACAAAATCTTCATAGAGGTTATAAAACATAACTAAAGTTCACAAAGTAAAACATGAATAAATACAAAGATATATTTTCATGAACAAAAATTTTTTATCATTAAGATACCAATTCAATACAACTTATTTCAAAACTCCAAAAACACTTTTCAAGAAACTCAACAATACCAAAATTCACACTGAAGAATAAAGGTCTAAGAATACAACAAATAAAATAAAACCTGTCTTACCAGATATCAACAGTTCTGTTAAAGCAGTATCAATTAATGTGCTATTATAAGCACAGGAGTAAACATGAATCGATCGAATAGACTGAAGAGCTGAGAACAGGCCTGTGTAAATAGGAGACTTAATACATAAAAGTGGTATTGCAGGTCAATGGGGAAATGATGGACTATACTAAACATGATATTGGGGCAACTGGTTATTCACTGGGTAAAAAAAAATAATAGATACAAGTTCATACTATACATAAAATGAATTCCAGGTGGATTAAAGACCTAAATATACGCTGGGCATTTGGCTCATGCTTCTAATCCCAGCACTTTGGGAGGCCGAGCCAGGTGTATCACTTGAGGTCAGGAGTTCAAGACCGGCCTGGCCAACATAGTAAAACCTCATATCTATTAAAAATACAAAAAATTAGCCTAGCATGATGGAATGCGCTGGTAGTCCCAGCTACTCGGAAGACTGAGGTAAGAGGATCACCTGAGCCTGCAAGTCAACGCTGCAATGAGTTGTAACTACACCACTACACTCCAGCCTGGGCACAAAGTGAAACACTGTCTCAAAAAAAAAAAAAGAATAGAAAACACTACCAGAGTATAATGCATATATTAAAGTTAAATACTATTTCATAATATTTGTGTTTCAGTTCAATTTATATAGGTTACGTATGGTGACTCATGCCTGTAACCCCAGCATTTTGGGAGGCCGAAGCAGGAAGATCACCTGAGCCCAGGAATTTGAAACCAGCCTTGGCAACATAGTGAGAGCTCATCTCTACTAAAAATTTAAAAATTAATCAGGCATCATGGCACGTGCCTGTGGTCCCAGTTGAAGCAGAAGTACTGTTTAAGCTCAGGGAGGTAAGTAGAGGCTGCAGTGAGCCGTGTTCCCACCACTGCACTCCAACTTGAGCAACAGAGTGAGATCTTGTCTCAAAAAATAAAAATAGGCCAGGCGCAGTGGCTGAGGCCTATGTCCCAGCACTTTGGGAGGCCAAGTTGGGTAGATCACCTGAAGTCAGGAGTTCAAGACCAGCCTGGCCAAAAAACCCCAGCTCTACTTAAACTATAAAAAAAATTAGCCAGGCATGGTGTCGCACAACTGTAATCCCAACTACTCGGGAGGCTGAGGCATAAAAATCGCTTGAACCTGGGAGGCAGAGGTTGCAGAGAGCCAAGATCACGCCCCTGCAATCCATCCTGGGTGACAAAGTAAGACAACCATCTCAAAAAACTAAAACTAAAAATAGATTATTATGTGTATATGGGTGAGTACCACATTGGATTTTTTTTTTTTTTTGAGACAGAGTCTTGCTCTGTCACCCAGGCTGGAGTGCAGTGGTGTGATCTCGGCCCACTGCAACCTCTGCCTCCCAGGTTCAAGTGATTCTCCTGCCTCAGTCTCCTGAGTAGCTGGGATTACAAGCATGAGCCACCACACCCAGCAACATTGGATTTAAAATACATTTAATGTAAAAAAAAAAAAAAAAAGTTTAAACAGCACCTTGAATTATGTAAAACAAAAAAAAAGAAAGAAAATACATTTCTTACTGGAGGTTTCGGTCAAAAACGTTTAAAAGCCACTGCCCAAGTAAAAGTGTTTCATATGTGCACAGAGACATTCACAGCAGCACTGCGTCTCAGGTGAAAAACTGGAATCTAAGAATCCATTTAAAATAAAAAATACAATAATAAATAAAAAATAAATAAACAGGCCGGGCATGGTGGCTCACATCTATACTTCTGTATAAAACTCTATACAGAAGTTAAGATCTAGTCCCAGCTACATGGAGGGCTGAGGCAGGAGGATCACATGAGCCCAGGAGTTGGAGGCAACAGTGAACTATGATTGTGCCATTACACTCCAGCCTGAGCAACAGAGTAAGACCCTATCTTAGTGAGGGCGGGGGAGGGTGGTTAGGAGAATATTGTATGTAACAATATGGGTAAATCATAGAAACATACTGAACATAAAAAACAAAGACACAGAAAAGAAACAAGTTATATGATACTACTTATATAATTGGTTTTAACTTGTTTCTTTTTCTTTCCCTCTCCTAACATTCTCAAAGATACTACTTATAAAAAAGGTTTAATTGGAACGATACAGAGAAGATTAGCATGGCCCCTGCACAAGGATGACACATAAATTCATGAAGTGTTCCATATTTTTTTATTAAAAAAAAAAAGATTTAAAACATCCAAAGTAATTGTATTACTAATAGATACACATATGCATAAAGTATTAAATACATGAACATAAAATACTGAAACCAAAAAAGGAACTAATTATAGATAATACAAATAGCCCAAAACCAGGCTGGGCACAGTGGCTCATGCCTGTAATACCAGCATTTTGGGAGGCCAAGGCAGGCAGATCACTTGAGGTCGGGAATTACAGACCAGCCTGGCCAACACGGTGAAACCCCATCTCTACTAAAAATACAAAAAATTGGCCAGGTGTGGTGGCAGGTGCCTGTAATCCCAGCTATTAGGGAGGCTGAGGAAGGAGAATGGCTTGAACCCGGGAGGCAGAGGCTGCTGTGAGCCAAGATCACACCATTGCATTCCAGCCAGGACAAAAAAGCAAGAATTTTGTCTCACAAAAACAACAACAAAAAAATAGCCCAAAACAACTATGTTGAAAGTGTACCTAATTGTTTTTGTTTTTTCAAGACAGAGTCTAGCTCAGTCGACCAGGCTGGAGTGCAGTGGCATGGTCTCAGCTCACTGCAGCCTCTACCTCCCAGGTTCAAGTGATTCTCCTGCCTCAGCCTCCTGAGTAGCTGAGACTACAGGCACATGCCACCATGCCTGGCTAATTTTTATATTTTTAGTAGAGACAGGGTTTCACCATGTTGACTAGGCTGGTCTTTAAGTCCTGACCTCGTGATCCACCTGCCCTGGCCTCCCAAAGTGTTGGGATTACAGGCATGAGCCACTGAGCCCAGCCAACAAGTATACCTAATTATTTTTCTTTTTTTTTGAGATGAGGTCTCACTCTTGTCCCCCAGGCTGGAGTGCAATGGTGCAATCTCAGCTCACTGCAACCTTCACCTCCTAGGTTCAAGCGATTCTCCTGCCTCAGCCTCCCAAGTAGAGCTGGGATTATAGGTGCGTGCCACCTCACTCAGCTAATTAGACAGGGTTTCACCATGTTGGTCATGCTGGTCTCGAACTCCTGACCTGAGGTGATCCACCCGCCTCGGCCTCCCAAAGTGCTGGAGTGGTAGGATTACAGGTGTGAGCCACCATGCCTGACCAAGTGTACCTAATTCTAATAGCAAAGACAGTTTTCTGTACCAACTGCTTCCCTGCCTCTCTTCTCCTGTCTTAGTTAGATTCCTATACCCGAACAGCAGGTTAATATGTCTATTTTGAAATAATCTCACAAAGGGTTAAAGTCTTCCTTCTTTAACTCAAAAAGGAATTAGTCAGACGTGGTAGCACACATCTGCAATACCAGCTACCCAGAAGGCTGAGGCACGAGAATCACTTTAAGCCAAGAGGCAGAGGTTGCAGTGAGCAGAGATCACGCCACTGCACTCCTCTCTCTCTGGGTGACAGAGAGAGACTCTGTCTTTAAAAAAAAAAAAAAAAAAAACCTACAAAGAGGCACAGGTTCTGAAAACCCCAACCCTCACCTTGAGCACTAACAAATAACCAAATTCTAGGATGCTCTCAATCACAATGATCACTTCACAGTGTTTAAGGTCTTTCCCTACATAGTCTACGATTTGATTCTCAGAATAACCCTATGAGGTCAATATTACCAATACCCACATTTACAGATAAGCCAATGTACAAAGCAGCTAATTATCAGCCAGAGGTCACAAGTCAATGACACAGTTGGGACCGTAACCCTTCAGCTTCTGAACCTAATCACCCTGACAATGTGCCCTTATGTGATCACTATATTTCAACATACAACATCACGCCCAGAAAACAGGATGGAGTGTTCACAACATGTGAGCTGCTTCACTATTTCATCCCTGATCTTTCTCTCTTTTTTTCATACAGGCAGCCAAGAGCAAGAGAGCTGCCACTATTAACTCTTCCCTGCCTCTTCCCTTCTCTGTAGCCATTCATGCTTCTTTTTCCCAGAACTCCTTCAAATGAACAGGCAAAAAGGGGAAACAAGTATGAACAAAGGGTTATAGGACAGTCACCATGACACCGGGATCCCTGCACCACAGAGAAAAGACTGGGGTTTCCTCCCATCTTACAAGAGTCAGGGAGTAGGAAAACACCACAAAAAAGCCTAAGCTACCACTATCAGTGCTGGCAAAAGTCCTTTACTGAAGGGTTTAATTAACAGAAAAATGTAAAAGTACCAGTTTTTTAAACGGTCCCGGGCTTCCAACTGGGCTCCCACTTCAAAGCTGATTCCTCGTCTGTTAGGTGGATGCTTTGTCATTTTCAGTCATCAACGCGGCTGCCTTTATTCTCCTGAAAAAGCCAATTAAATATTTATGAAACTTAGGCAAAGTCTGCCCAGAGTGTAGCATCATTCACTACACATAAAAAACAAACAGGCATTATTCAAAACACAAAGCTCCATGAAATCCTGTTGGTGCCCTCATTCTAACACAGGTGTGCTTTCCACTGGTTCCTACTCCTCTATTGTGCAGCATCCTGTGGTTTCCGGAACTGAGAAGACCCTCCCTCAATACTGCTTACTGAAGACTCACCTACAACGGCCACCCTTCAGAGCTACAAAAAGACAACTTTCACAGTTAAATTCAGTCACCTGTTGATGTATTATTCAACAAATATTTGCTCAAGGAAACAGTCAAAACCAAAAGAGACACAGTTCCTGCCCTCAAGAACCCTTCAGTCTACCAGGGAAACACAAAAATTTAGCCAGTAAACTGATAAATAAAATAACTACAAACTGTAATTGCAATGAAATTTAAGAGTTACAAAGGAAGCAAACAAATGCCAGGGACGGTGGTGTATGCCTACAGTCCCAGCTACTTGGAAGGCTGAGCCAGGAGGATTCCTTGAGCTCAGGAGTTTGAGACCAGCCTGGGAAACATAGCGAGCCCTTGTCTCTTTTTTATTTTTATTTTTTAGTTTTAGTTTTCAAGGCTACTGAAAATCAAAAGCCCTCGTCTCTTTAAAAAATTAAAAACAGGCCGGGTGCAGTGGCTCATATCTGTAATCCCAGCACTTTGGGAGGCCGAGACGGGCAGATCACGAGGTCAAGAGATCGAGACCATCCTGGCCAACATGGTGAAACCCCATCTCTACTAAAAATACAAAAATTAGGCCGGGCGCGGTGGCTCAAGCCTGTAATCCCAGCACTTTGGGAGGCCGAGGCGGGTGGATCACGAGGTCAAGAGATCGAGACCATCCTGGTCAACATGATGAAACCCCGTCTCTACTAAAAATACAAAAAATTAGCTGGGCATGGTGGCACGTGCCTGTAGTCCCAGCTACTCGGGAGGCTGAGGCAGGAGAATTGCTTGAACCCAGGAGGCGGAGGTTGC
>PVKV010040307.1:0-12349 GCA_004027835.1 Alouatta palliata
AGGAGAGGGGGAAGGAGAGGGGGAGGGAGAGGGGAGGGTGGGTTCACCTCTTTAAGTGAATGCATGAACTGAGTGAGTGTGAATGACAAAGGGGCAGGAGCGGCCTGGCTCTCCAATCACACTCTCCATCTCAACCTTGTCCTGTCCCCAGCCTTCCATGGACAACTGAGAGTGACAGGAAGGCCCCCACCTCTAAGGTGTACAGAATGACTCTGGCCAACCTCATCAAAGAGTCATGGGGCCCTGCCTTACACTAGGAAAGAGCCTCCATCCAGACGTGTGGCTGTGTTTGTGTTTCTAAACCCCCACCTGCAGCCATCTGCGTAGACATCAGCTGTCACACCAGCCATCTGGCAACAGACTCAGAAACCTTCGTCTTCAAAGTAAAATGTCAAATGTGAATCTTCCCAGCAGGTCATATCAGTCCCCAGGTGGACGTAAGAAAACCTGGCCTCTTCTATATTCATGCTTTCTAGACATCAGTACAATGCCTTCTCCTCTGTGGGGATCCATTGTCCATCCCTAAAATCACATTTCTGGATGATAGAAGACATACAGTCACCTGTGCTATTCACACTATCAGGAAAAGCAAGCCTTTCTCTCAGCTCACTTTTATGAAAAGTAGTGTTCCACAGAGTTTAGTTTGATATCAGTTTAATTCTAACCATTGAGGTAGAAATATATTTTTAAGTGATACATATATTTCCCTATCATTTTTTATTTATTTATTTATTTGGTAGAGACAAGGTCTTGCTATGTTGCCCAGGCTGGTGTTGAACTCCTGGCCTCAAGGGATACACCCTCCTCAGTTTCCCAAACTGCTGGGACTATAGGTATGGGCCACCAGGCCTGGCCCTCCCTATCTTTTAAAAAAAGAGTACACAGAATATCATTCAGTATCTCCACATCACCAACTCAACCATATGTAAGAAACAGAAAAATAACATAAAGGAAAGAGAGAGGCAGGGTGGTGGGAAGCATTAAGGAGTGGTAGAGCCTGCAGCAAAGCAGAGCACAGGCCCCAGCCGAGGTAGGCAGCCACTTGTCCGTACGAGCCAACTGCTAACACGTGTAACACAATACCACCAGTGTCAGCCAACCTTTTATTTTTTGAAAGAAGCCAGAATTCCAGATTTTAGGTTAAATGTTGTGTGTTTTTTTAAGAGGCGGGGTCTCACTTTGTTGCTCAGGCTGGAATATAGAGGCATGATCATGGTTCACTGCAGCCTCAATCTTCTGGGCTCAAGGGATCCTCCTGCCTCAGCCTCCAGAATAGTTAGGACTACAAGCATGCACCACTATGCCTAAGTTTGTTTTGTTTTGTTTTTTTAATGTAGAGATGGGCTCTCACTATGTTGCCCAGACTGGTCTCAAACTTTTGTGGTCTCAAGCAATCTTTCTGCCTTGGCCTCCCAAAGTGCTAGGATTACAGGCGTGAGCCACATACCCAGCCTCATGCTTTTTTTAGATGCTGGAAAATGCCATGTAAGTCAGATGAGACAAGTCAGGGGGTCCAATTCGGTCCTTAGGCAACAAAAGCCAAACCCAGTTCAATTCATGACCAGAAGGACTGAACTTGCCATACTGAGAGCCTGGTGAGAGAGGAAGCAGGCCTAGTTCCAGACATAATCCTATGTATAGCTCTTCTACACACAATGTCCAACAGTCAACCAAAAATTACAAGACATGTTTAAAACATACAGCTCATATATAATCACCAAAAACTGGAAACAACCTAAATGCTAATGTAAACACACAAACTGTGGTTTATTCACAGAGTGGAATACTGCTCCTCAGCAAAGAACAGCAAACTACTCACCTACACTACCACATGGACACATCACAAATGCATTATGCCAAGTGGAACATGCCAGACCCAGAAGGTTGTATGCTGCATGATTCCACTTACCTGGCATCCTGGAAAAGGCAAAACTCTACACACCAAAACCAAATCAGTAGTTGTCAGGGATTAAGATGGGAGGAGAGGACTAGCCACTAAGGCACACAAGGGATTCTGGGGAGTTATTATTCCGGATCTTGACGGTGGTGGTGCAATGTGATAAGTTTGTCAAAATTCATAGTATTGTACACCTAAAATGGTACATTTTCTGGTATGGAAATCTGACCTCAATAAACCTGGAAGGGAAAAAAGAATGGTCAGGCTGTGGATAAGGGGCTGTGTGGGTAACAGCCTCGTAGCCACTGAGATTGAGAAAGTGCTACTCATGAACCAGTTACCGAACTAATAGCTTAGCTCATTCAATCCTCCTCCCAACATAGGCACAGATGCAACAGACATTTTACCAACAATACTGAGCAGCAAGGAGGTAAAGTGAGTTTCACAGGCGAGCAGGAGAGTCAGCTTCGCCCAGGTGTGTCTGACTCCCAGTGTCTGTTCTGGGTAAAGTGACACCAGGCCCTAGTGACATGGGCCCCTGAGGGCATGATGGGGTTCCCCATCAAGTCTCTGGCATCCAGCATGGTGCCTTGGCCTTGCAAGGGGCTGCACACCAAAAGCCCTGCCCAACTAGAACCACATTTGGGCATCAGCACCTCGGAACCACGCTGACCAGGGTGCAGTGCCTAGCTCTGCCACCTCTTAGCTGGATAATCTTCAGGGACTTACCTCCCTGAGCCTCGGTTTCCCTGGCTGTAAAGTACAGATACCTACCAACAGGATCACAAGAGGACCCAACAAAGTATATATGCAAAATGACCAGCCAATGTGTGGCACATAATAGGTACTCAATAAATGGGGTTCCAGTTGTGGCTGCTGCTGTTTCATCTAGCACAATACCAGACTGGTTGCCCTATGTCCTTCACGTCAAACAGGCTGGAAAGTTGTATGAACACGTGCTCATGGTTCCTGCCTCCAGACCTTTGCTGGAAGTTTCTGTCACATTCTGAGGTGCTTGGGATTAGAGTTTCAACATATAAATTCGGGGGGCAGAGGCGCCTGCTCAGCATTGAACGGACCTTCCTGTGGCCCTCACTGGACTCTGGTTTCTGTACATTTGTAGAATTAGCTGAATGGTGGAGGTGGCCTGTGACTGTCTGAAGCCCCTTCTCACCTTCAGATGGTACTCCTGGGAATCTGGAAAGGATACGGGTGAAATTCACATGTCACTGCCTCACAGATGGTTTAAGACAAAGGGAGACATGGGCCCCCCCAGTCCTAAGCCTCAGCCCTGGAAAACAGGGGTGAAGAAGCCATGATTTCTTCCATGGGACAGGAAGGCAGACTGAGCCAGAGGTGTGCAGACCCACGGGGAGGAGAAAGGGCTGACTCGGAGGGAAGCGGGGTGGTGATGCCACAGGAAGAAGCGGCTGACTGGGCTCAGGAGCAAGAAGCACAGAGCAGCAGCAGGCAGGCCCAGAGGAGGCCCAGAGTGGACATGCCTGGAGCATCTCAGCAATCACTGTGCCAGGCATGACACAGGACCCAGGTCTGCACTCAGGGTGCCTCCGTTGACCCTTGAGGGCACATCCAGCCTTATGTACAGGCCCATGCCCTGCCAGCTCCTTATTCATCCTTTGGGCCTTGGTTCAACAGCCCCTCCCATGCCCCCAGGCTAGGTACCTCATCTGGGCTCCCACAGTTCCCAGCACTCCGTATTGTCACTATAGTCCCTGGCAGATTTGTCACTGCAGCGTCCCCATCCCCAACACCACACCAGGCGCCCCATGGCCATCTATTAACGTGGACTGACCAAGCTGCTGATCTGCACACATTGACTCTTCGGGACACTGGGGACCTTGAAACTTTGCTCTGGTGCCCCAACGGTCTCTGACACTGAGGCTGTTTGGAGAGAGTAACAGGGTCTCCATGTGACCTCCTGACCCCGGGGACTTGCATAAAGGACTTGTGGAAGCCTATATGCTTTCAGAGGAGCTGGTTCTGGTGAAAAAACCAGAAGCCACGAGAGACTCAAATTCCTTCACTCAAAAACTCAGGAGCTTGAGGGTGGCCACCAGCCCCTAGGGTCTCACGTCTTCCTCAGGAAGTGGCAATATGCCTCTAGCCAGCTACGATTCCTCCGCAGGGGAGTGTGAGCTAGCGCTTTTGGTAACACATTTGGAATGGCTGGGAACTGTACAAGAACCCAGACTTTCAGTTCCCGTTCATTTCTTCTATGAACAGAACATTTCGGCACTCTCCCATAATTCACCCTTGTCATCCTTAACAGCTAATAATAAGAGTTAACATTTTCTAAGCCAAGCACTTTAAATATGTGTTCACATTTAATCCGTGTAGAGGCGCGGGAAGGTCGGATAACAGGTGCAGGGTCGTGTTGCCAGTAATGATGAGGACATGAGAGCTAACCCTTGCAGAGTACGTACCCGGTACCACGCTGAGCCCTTAGTTTGTACCCACTTACTTGTCCCAGATTTTCTGTGCTTGGGCTGGAGCTACATTGGCATATAGGAGATGCTCAATGGAAGTTCATAGAATGAAACTCTTTCTGTGTCCCTTCCTATATCCCAGACTCCCAGCACAGTGGCTGGAATACGAGAGAGGTCCAAAAAATATTTGTTTGTTTGGATGAATGGATAAATGGAAGGATGGAAGGATGGAAGCACACATGGATGCATAAATGGATGGATGGATGGATGGATGGATGGATGGATGGATGGATGGATGGACGGACGGATGGATGGATGGATAGAAGGAAAACTAGCTGGATGGTTGGATGAATGGGTAGGTAGGAGGGATAGACAAATGGATGAATGGATAGATGAATAGCTAAGTGGATGGGTAGATAGAAGGAAAAGGGGATTGATGAATGGATAGATGGACAGATGGAAGGAAGGAAAGCTAGCTGGATGGTTGGATAGATGAATGGGTGCATAGAAGGGTTAGGACAGATGGATGGATGAATGGATGGACGGATAGATAAATAGATGGGTAGATAGAAGGAAGAAAGGATAGATGGGTGGATGGTGACAGATGGAGGGAGAAATGGTAGGTTGGGTGATGCGTGCCAGGCTCCTCCCCTCTTCCTCCCCCCTCCCCCACACTGCTGGGGAAGACAGAGAGGTAGAGACTCGGAGCCTGCAGCTAGTCACTGGGGAGAGAAGCTATGGACATAAATAACCAGAGCAGATGGCAGAAGCGGCTAAGGGGCCTGAGGGAGATGCGCAGCCGAAGACCTTCAGGGGTGAGACAGAGTCCTCACAGGAAGAAAGGAAGGCGTCACGGAAAAGGTGACATTTAGGCAGCCCTTGTAAAAATCACCATGGGAGAGGAAGGGAGGCTCCTCCTGGGAGGAAGGGGGACATAAGCAAATCACAGGGTGGGGCAGCAGCCATGCGCCACAGCGGAGCCCTCACGTTCCTGGTCTGTCTCTCCCCAGACCCTGAGCTTTTCTAGGTCCAGGACCAGCGGTGTCCCTCTCCTCCACAGCACCAGCCCTGGCCTGCCCCAGAGCAGACGGGCGGTCAGTGTTTATTGCTTGGACTGATTCAGGCCATCCTGCCTGGCCATTGGCCAGAGCCCAGAATGTGAGTGGCAAGAATGGAAATGGGAACAAGCACGTACTGAGCATCGACTACATACCAAGCGCTGACACACATGATCTCAGGAACCTTGTGACCAGCCGATCATGGTCAGACCGAACATTTCACAAACACGGAGGCCTACCTGGCCATCATCACCCAGCCGGGGGCTGCAGAGGCGGGGCTGGAGCCCAGGGAAGCTCACTGGAAGCTCAGGACCCTCCACAGTGGACGGGAAAGGTACAAGGAGAACAGTGGGCGGGCTCCTGGGAGCCCAGCCATGTCCTGGGTCTTCACCTCAGCCCTGTGTGGTCACAGCAAAGCCAAGTGACAAGACCCAGGCCCTGCTTGCTCTCCACTTCACATTTCTGAACAATTAATCAATGAATCCAGATGCATTAAGAAAGCCCATGATTTTCTTAGGAACTCTGGGGAGAGGCCATGTGATACGGAGCCCTGCATCTCACCTCCTGCTGCCTCGTTCTCCATGTGCCTCTGTGGAGCGGAGCTTGACAGCAAGGCGGCCCTGCCCAGCCTCTCCCCCGACCCCAGCCAGCCTGGCAGCTGCAGACACAGCAGCAGGGAGGACCCCGACTCCAGGCAAAAAAGAGAAGCGGATGTGCTGCTGGAAGCAGCACAGGACGGGGATCTGGGGGTTCCAGCCTCTGGGAAAGTTTCTGGAAGCTTCCTAGACAAAATCCCAGCTGCCATGCAGGCATGTCAGATGTCACTCCTGCACTCTGAGCACCCACGGCATGGTGGGCTCTGGGGTCTGGAGCAGATGAAGATGCCACCACTCCTGCCCTCAATGGGACAGGGCCTCCCAGGCTAAGGGAACAGAAGAGATAGGGCCCCCAACATAGGACGGGCCAAGTCACAGAGGCTGGGATTTGATCTCACAGCAGAGGGGAGCTGCTGGAGGGTTCTGAGCAGGGGAGGCAGGGGTGACATCATCCAGTCCATCTCTGAACACATCCTTCCGGGACAGCATTACTGCCAGACCAGAGACAAAGGGAAGCGAGAGGCGGTGAAGCCGGCAGTGCAGCCATCCAAAACAGACAGACAAGGCCAGGCAAGCTTCTGGAGAAGAGACATTGTCCAGGCGTTTCAGCTACGGCCCTTCCACAATCCCTGGCATGGGCTAAAGAGGTCTTCCTGTCCATCCCCGGGCACAGCCCCTCCTTCCTCCGCCTGCCTGGAACACTGTCTCCCTAACCTCCGCTCCAGCGACCACCCCAGCATCTCCGCTCCTCATCCCTTCACCCTCTCATTCTTCCCTTGAGCAACCCAGACAGCAGCCTGACACTTGCATTTCCCTCTTCTGGGCCTGTCTTCCCCCAGACGGTGAGGGCTTTAGGAGGAGGACTGCACCTTCCCTGCTGTGTGTCCCCAGAGCCCAGCACTCGGGGGGTGCTCCGCGATTTCCTAACAACTGAATGAATGATGCACGAGCATCCAAACCAGATCGTGCCCACAGAGCACGTTTCGCTTAACGCATCATATTTGTATTCCCACTGCTTGTCTCCACGTTGCTGCACAGTGAATGCATGAGAAATGGAATCCGTCATCGAGGGAGCTCATTTGCTTGGGTGAAATTAACCATGTTGTACTCCCATAGTCTGGATCCTGAGCACAGCAGGGAATTATATACATGGACTGACCCTCAGGGGTCCCAGAGGCCCCCCAGTCCTGGCAGGCCTCTGCCCAGCTACACATACTGTTCCTGAGGTCTTGAAAGATCAGCAGGCCCCCGGGCCAGCTATGCAGGATGGTCACCTCTCAGCTCTGCAGGGAGCCCTGAAGATCCCTCAGGCCCTTTTGCAGGTCTAGAAGTCCCATGACACCCAATTATATAGAACACGCTTCATGTTGCAAAGAAAAGTCCTCTGATGTACAGAGCAGCCAGCTCAGAGGACTGGCAACCTCCTCCTGAAGGGCAGTGAAAGCCAGAGCTCCTCTCTAAGTAGGGGCGTGACGTCTGCCCCATCTTGTCCCCAGGCACTCGGCAATGTGCCTGGCACACAGCAGGGTAACCCCAAGGTAATGGGCAGGAGTCCTCTCTGCATAGCCCGGCTCCACAAACGTCCACACTCATAGCACAGGAAGGACGGGAAACTTGACGTGGAGGGAGGGCAGAAGATGCTGACCCACGCTAGAAACTGGGAGATCCAGAAAGAAGCCCCGGGCCTTGCTAATACTCGAGGCAGGTACATACCTGAGAAGGGGGAGCCAGGATGAGAAAGCGAACAGAAAGGGGGCCAAGGGAGAAACGGGCAGAGGCATCAGAGGGGTCATTTTTCCCTGTCCGAAGGGAAACCCATGTGGGGCCTCCCAGCTTGAGTGCAGAGCCGGGACAAGATGGAAAGACCAGAGTGGAAATTTCTCAGGGTCCAGCTCAGGGCTGGTCGGTGCCCGAGTGTGGGGAGATTTCTCAGCTGTAACACCCAAAGCACAGCGCACGAGGGAAAACGTGGATAAATTACGCTTCACAAATGAAGTGCTTGTGCTCTTCAGCAGTCACTGTTAAGAGAATGAAAAAGACAAGCCACAGATTGGGGGAAAAGATTTGCAAATCACATAAATGATAAAGGACATGTATAAAAAATTCTCAAAATGCTGTAATGATGACGAAGGTGACCATTTTTAAAATGATAGAGGATTCTAATAGACATTTCACCAACGAATATACATGGATGGCAAATGAACCCCCAGAAAGAAGCTTGACATCACTAGTTATCAGGGAAATGCAAACCAAAACCATAATGAGATCCACTTGACACCTACTGGGAGACTAAAATTAAAAACGCCACCGTAAAGTGTTCACGAGGACGCAGAGGAACCGAAACTCCCATTCATCGCTGGCAGAAATTAAAATGGCAAGTTTGGCAGTCTTTGAAATACCTAAACATATCCCTAAGATGATTCAGCCATTCCACTCCGAGATATTTACCCGAGAGAAATGAAGACGTGTGTCTCCACGGAGGCTTGTATAGGAGCGTTCGTAGCTGCTTTGCTAGTCATAGCCAAAGCCTCAAAACATCCAGACAGCCATCAACAAGGAAATGGACAAGCAAATTGTGGTCTGTAGAAAGGATGGAATAAAAGGAAACGAACTACTGATTGATTCATGTGACAACATGCCTGAATCTGAAAACGGTGATGCTGAGTAACAGAGGCCGGACAAGGAGGAGGATGCCACAGACGGAACTCTAGGAAAGGCCAACTGAAGTCGTGGTGGGAAGGAGACAGTGGGTGTCTGGGAGGAGGCCGAGGAGGGAAGGAAGACAGAGATAACCAAGGGGAAAGAGGAGACGTTTGGGGGTAATGTTCATGGCCCTTACCTGTTGTGGCTAAAGTTTCAAGAGAAATAAACGTACGCCGAAACTCAGCACATCCTGCACTTTGAATCTGTGTGATTTATTACATCTGTAGGTTACCTCAGTAAAACTGTTCTTCTGAAACCCTGCAGAAGGCTGGCATGTTGCTCTCGCTGATGGTGAGTATTTTGCTCTGAAATACACTGAGCTGCATTACTGACCCATGGGAGCAGTTTCATTCCTATCTTTCTCTTTGCAGATTGGCCAAGATTTGCTGATAAAACTCTATCTTGCAGCTTAAAATCTTCACGGACAAACTCAAATCCAAGGTTGGAACCGCGAAGATTCTGCAGACTCAGCTCCAGCTCCTCTCTGCCTTGCGCTCCTGCCCCGGGGAGTGTGCGCCAGACTGAGCGGGTCCCCGGGGTGTGTGCGCCAGGCTGAGCGGGTCCCCGGGGTGTGTGCGCCAGGCTGAGTGGGTCCCCAGGATTTGTGCCTCAGGCTGAGCGGGTCCCCGAGGTGTGTGCGCCAGGCTGAGCGGGTCCCCAGGGTGTGTGCTTCAGGCTGAGCGGGTCCCCGGGGTGTGTGCGCCAGGCTGAGCGGGTCCCCGGGGTTTGTGCGCCAGGCTGAGCGGGTCCCCGGGGTGTGTGCGCCAGGCTGAGCGGGTCTCTGGGCTGCATTTTGCCGTTTCTGGAAGCGGAGCTTGATCCTATCGGAGGGGGCCTATGGCATCTGGTCCGGTGGTTCACAAACCATTTTTAGTTGTAATAAAGTATGACTTCTGTATACTTTGTGAGTTGGTCTTTCGTAAAAGCCAACTCACAAAGTATACAGAAGTCGTTCTTTATTATAATGCAAAAGTATTTAATAAATTCCATTCTTAAAGCTTTTCCATGTGGATAGGAAGGCTGCTCTGAGAAACACACATCTCCAGCCCTGCTGGCGTCACTCAGGCACTTAGGGCTGTGTGACCTTGGACAACTGTCTTAACCTCTCTGTGACTCAGTTTCCTCATTTCTAAAATTGGGGTGATGGTCGTGTCTACCTCCGTGAGTTGTGGAGGAGATTAAACGTGATGACACAGTCATGTTGCTTAGCAGAGTCCCGGCCAGGGCAGGACTCCAGAGCCATCAGCTTTCCATGCACAAGCATGACTGCTGGCTCTCCATGCCCCAGGGTCTTCCCTGCTGCTTCTGTTCCTGGGAGCCCTTTCTCCCCATTTCCAAATTCCCCAAATCCACCCATCCCTCACCATTCTCCCCAAGCCTTCCAGAATGGAAACCCATAGCCTTTAAGTTTAAATCCCCCCATTTCCCAGCACCTCCTCCTTGAACCCCCATTCCCAGCCCTGCCTACGGCGGGTGACACCCCTGGCTTGCAAAGCTGCTGCAGAGAGGGAACTTCCAGCTGGCACCTACCAAGGCCTGGAGACCACAGCACTCACTGGGTATCTCTTTTCCCAGTGGGTTCCGCAGGCCTCAGGCCGTCTCCCCAGCCTGGGTATAGTGACACAAGGGCATAGCTGGGCCAACTCTCATCTCTGCCCACCCTTGACCCCAGCAGGCAGCCCAGGGCCTCGAGGAGAAAAAGTGCGAGGTAACCACTGGCCAAACCGAATTCCATGCCCACTGCTTGGCAGCTCTGTTTCAGAAGCACTAAAAAAAACTGAAAATACCTCAAAAACCTTTAGCAGCAAGCCAAAGCCACACACCTGTGTGGAGGGCAGGTTCTCACTCTCCCATGTCAAATGCTTCGGACAAAGTGTCCATCATCTGTGTCACCTGGTGTCAAACAGGCCCCTCTGCTCAAGTCCAAACTCGCTTTTGATCAGGACCTGCCACAAGGGAGAGGCCTCAGCGTTCTCACACTTGCTAAAGATAGATCTGGCTGCCAGAAGGGCTGAGGCTCCCGAGTGGTTTACAGGTACATAAAAAGAGCTCTGGGTCCCTGAGTCCTGTGTTGCTAGGAAACGAGACCAGAAGTCAGGAGGCCTGAACTCCATCACCAGTGGCATCTCCTATTCACCGGGTGACCCAGGGCGTGTCACTTAACCTCTCTGGGGCTCCCACACCTGACACAGGAGAGAAAACACCTGCAGTGCTGGAGGAGCCACCGAAGTGTCAGCATGCACCCAGTGATCTAGACCCTTCCAAGTGCTGGCCACACCAGGGGATGTGTGGAGGTGGGGTGGTGCATGGGCAGGGTCTGTGGGGAGGCACAGTAAGAGCAGAGAGGACAGGTACTGGTGGAAGAGGGGGTGTGAGGAAGAGATGGTGGTCGAGGAGCTGCGGGCAGCCTGCCGGCACCTTTAGGAACTGTCTGTGGTTGCTGGCATGTCTACAATGTCAACCCCAACTGGTCACACTCTTTATTCAAGTTACCAAACCCACCAATGCTCAGCGTGACAGGCCCGTCTGACGCTGCTCTAGGAACCCAAGAAGGGGAGGGGTTCACATAAGGGTCAACCTGGCAGGGGGAAAAGAGCAGGTGTCCACCCAAAATACAGAGTCCATCTACCCCACCCCAAACACACAGAGCATAAAAGTCCCCAGCTGCCCTCCGGAGACATGACCAGAGGGGAGGCTGCTCTGCAAAGCCCAAAGTGGCTGGCAAGGCGAGAGCAGCAGAGCGAGTAGGGACGTGGAGGGCAGGGGGAAGGCGAGGGGGTGCTCCCACCACCTTGAGGCCCCACGAGGCACTGACCTCCATCCTGGAGTGGGAAACACTGACCCTAAAGGAGCTTCAAGCAGGGACTCAGCCTGGGGTGGAGTCAAGAAAGTTCCTGAGAGGGAGATGAATGAAAGGGGTTGGGGGCTCCCAACACCTCTGACTTGGAACAGGATTCCAGGCATCCTGACTGCACCAGCGGCACAAACAGAGGGGCCACAGGGAGCCGACGACAGCCTCTAGAAAAAGCGGACAGGAGTGCAGCTCTCACTCTGTGCACACACACAGGCCTGTGCACACTCAGACACACACTGTGCACACACAGACCAGTGCACACACACACAGGCCTGTGCATACACACTCAGACACACACTGCACACACACAGATTTGTGCACACCCAGACACACTGTGCACACACACAGACCTGTGCACACTCAGACACACACTGTGCACACACAGACCAGTGCACACACACACAGGCCTGTGCACACTCAGACATACACTGTGCATGCACACAGACCAGTGCGCACACACTGCACACACACACACACAGACCTGTGCACACTCAGACACACACTGTGCACACAGACCTGTGCACACTCAGATACACTGTGTACACACAGACCTGTGTACACTCAGATACTGCACACAGACCTGTGCACACTCACTGTGCACACACACAGACCTGTGCACTCACACACACTGCACACACACAGACCTGTGCACACTCAGACATACACTGTGCACGCACACAGACCAGTGCGCACACACTGCACACACACACACACAGACCTGTGCACACTCAGACACACACTGTGCACACAGACCTGTGCACACTCAGATACACTGTGTACACACAGACTTGTGT
>PVKV010040308.1:0-12363 GCA_004027835.1 Alouatta palliata
GGAACAGAAAACCAAACACCGCATATTCTCACTCATAGACGGGTGTTGAACAATGAGAACACATGGACACAGGGAGGGGAGCATCTCACACTGGGGTCTGTCGGGGGGAAAAAGGGGAGGGACAGCAGGGGGTGGGGAGTTGGGGAGGGATAGCATGGGGAGAAATACCAGATATAGGTGATGGGGAGGAAGGCAGTAAATCACACTGCCATGTGTGTACCTATGTAACAATCTTGCATGTTCTTCACATGTACCCCCCAAACCTAAAATGCAATAAAAAGTATATATATAAAAAAAATACATATATTAAATTCAAAATTTTATTAAAAGCCAGAATATGCTGACCCTTTTTATTCCATTTTGTGGAGAAGAGTTATTCTAAATGTTATTGGTAGCTATTAGATTATTAAGCTGGCATGACATGACCAGCCTCCTTTACAACAACAACAAAATTGTATATGCAGAATGAAGATGTTGAGAGGGGATTTTTCAGTTTGCTTTTGCTGAACAACAAATCATCTCAAAGCTAAACGGCTTAAAACAACCATCATTTATTTTGCTGAGTATTTTGTTGTCAGCAATTTACTTTGGACTCCACTGGGGTTGCTCACGTATGTGCAGTCTGCTTCCAGTCAGCTAGCTGGCTCTACACCTTCAAGTTAGTTGTCTGCTGGCTGGAGCAATAGGAGTGAGATTGGGCTATGCGTCCTTTATCTTCCTGAAGTCTAATTAAGGCTTCTTCACATGGCAGGTTCTCAACAATGTAAAGACAAGACAAGTATTTAATATACAAATATTTTTTGAGCCTCTCTTTGTGAGACATTTGGTAACATTCCAGTAACAAAATGAAATCACATCCCAGACCCCAGAATTAGAATAGGACAGCACACAAAATTTCATGGCAAGGGTGTGAATAAGTTAATTATTTGTGGCCATGTTTCAACCGTAGTGTGATAGAGTGGATATGGGTTACAAGGTAATGGCTAAAGTCTAGTTAAGTGACATATTGAGAAATATCCACTTGTTTTCCTTGCGGATTTGAGAGACATTTAGGAGAAAAAGTAGGTATAATTTGATAATGGATTGAATTTAGGGAATGAGGGAAACGACTAATGAGTTTTGAGAAAAAAGTATATGCTTATTTTTTGCACAGTGAGAGACCAAGGAGATGGAAAAATTAAAAGGCCATGTTTGTGATTGTAGATACATTTTGAAAGAAGTGGGCTTTGAGACTTCCAAGATGACATAGTAACTAATTAACAAGATCTCTGGGTCTGGAGCTCAGTCTTTTGATAAAACTTTTGTAATCCACCAGTATGTATGTTATAAATGAAGCTGTATATCTGTTTGCCATCACCCAAGTTGATAAAATAGGTTGATATGAGTGCTTAAGTTTCTATCTTGAGGAAATGTAATTAAAATTAGGTAAATGAATTTGTAACAAAGACCAAGAAGCAATCAGAAGAAAGGAGAAAATCCAGGCAACTATTGTGTCTTGGGTACCTCCTGAATAGAATATTCTAGTAGGAAAAGTGGTCAATAGGCTGAAAACTGCTGAAGAAATAAAATAAGATGAAGAATGAAATTTTCCTATTGGAGCTAAAACTTGGAATTCCCTGGTGATTTTAACAAAAGCTTATCTGGATGAATTTATGGGGGATAAGTTAGATTGGGAAGGATTAAAGAATGAAGGAAAGGTGAAGAAGTAGATATATTAACTTCCAGGAAAAATCAGTATATATTTCTACACACACACACACACACACACACACACACACACACACAGACACACACACAGAGAGAGAGAGAGAGAGAGAGAGAGAGAGACAGAGAGAGAGAGGGAGAGAGAGAACACACACGATGTGGGTTCCTGTAGTTTCACATTATTGCCATAATGAGGAAAAAGTTTGAGGAATACCAGGAGAATTGAGACTAGGTGAGTAAGGAACAAACTTGAAGTAACAATATATCATATTAGTATTAGTAGAGCATTTAACATTTATAATGAACTTTTCCTAGATATAATTTAATGTCTTTTTCTTCACAAACCTATAAAAAGTTGGACAGGTAATAATCAACCTTTATTTACAGATAAATAAGCAGACTAACTGCTTTTGCCCAATATTACAAGACTAATTAATTTCAGAGATGACCACAGTCATTATTATTGTCATTATTCTGATGAATAATTCAGATATTTTTCTATCATACAATGTTTTATCCTACTTAAAGGTGGCAAACACATATATTGAATATTGCAGAAAGGTATTGCCATAGGAAACCAGAGGCAAAAAATTTTAGCAACAGAATGGTTACCTATTTGGAATGAAAATGAAGTCGTCAAGAGCTACTTTGGAGTCAGACTACCTGCATTCAAATCCGGGCTCTGCCTCCTACCATCTTTGTGATCTTGGAGAAGATACTGTTTCTCTCTGTGCCTGAGTTTCCTCATGTGTAATATGGGGATTATAGTTGTGTTCTTATGAGAATTAAATAAGTTAGTGTAATAAATTTGTAAGCAGGATAAACTTTTTTCTCTCCTTCATAGGAAATTTGGACTCACTCAAAGGGCTAGAGAAAAACATAGAAATATCAAATTATGTTAATGTAGAAAAGAAAAATTCATTTATTTTGCCATTCTCAGAAAGTTTTAAACAAGTGTGATTTTTAAAATGTTATTAATTTCACGAATAGGTAAATCAGAAAATATAATATACCCTCTAAATTAAAAAAGGGACACTATCTTCAAGTTAACCAAATAAAGGAAAGTTGGAAAAATGTTTTTACGAAATGCACAAAACTGAAAAAAGATCAAGAGGTTGATGTAATTCCCAAGGTGCTATACAACCCAACAAACAAAATGTAAAGAGGGAATCATTTGAGGATTTAGTAGTAAATCTCCCTTCCCAAATTGTAAATGAGATGAACTAGCTAATAAAATATTTTAAAAGATTTAAGACATGAATACTACAAATACACAAACAAATTTGGTAAGATAAAAGTAAAGAAGTACTCAACTTTTACTCAAATATATACAAATTTGCCTTGGTTTCTTGAGATGACTTCCACCAATCTCAATGACATTGTCCAATACTAAACATATGTGAAATGTTTGATTTTAAATTCTAAATCAGTTTGATCACTAATCTAGCATTAGATAAAACAATTAGAACAATTCAATGCTGTTAAAATAAGTTAGCATATGAGTTTATTCAGAATACTGGACTTAATTTTTTTTTAATAAAAATGGATAACTAAAGAAAACAAACATCTTAAAAGAACTTTAAGAAACTATTTTTATATTCCGCATAAATTCTTATGTCCTAATTCATACGGTGTTTTTTGTAATTATAAATGCCTTATCTCACTGGGATCTTACAGAATTTCTGAAAGGTTGTAAGGATTTGATAGTCATTTTTGGATGGGCTGTTGGGTGTGGTGGCTCACACCTATAATCCTAGCACTTTGGGAGGCTGAGGCAGTAGGACAGCTTGAGGTCAGAGGTTCTAGAACAGCCTAAGCAACATAGTGAGACTCCATCTTTACAAGAAATAATAATAATAATAATAGTAATAAATGAGCTGGGTGTAGTGGCATGCACCTGTAATTCTAGCTACTATGGACGCTGAGGCGGGTGGATTCCTTGACCCTGAGAGTTTGAAGCTGCAGTGAGTTATGATTACACCACTATACTTCACCCTGAGTGACAAGGAGAGCCTATCTCTGAAAAAAAATAAATAAATAAAATAAATAAATAGTAAAAACAGATGGGGAAATTCAAGCTCCACCAGATGATGACCTGCTTATATTTACAAAGGTACAAAGAAAAGTTGGAATTGCCACAGGACCTTCTAGATCTGAATATGAGTCCTTTCCATGCATTTTGGTTTGTACATGTATTTTTTTTTTCTTCTAATGTATCCTGCTAGTGCACCATGTTATGGTAGTAGATTGCCCTAGGAGGCAGAGTTGGCTTCTTGATTGAATCTCTGCCATATGCCAACAAGGTGACATTGGATGGGAGCCTAAGTTCACTGGTCTGCAAAAAAACAAAACAGTAAACACTGTATGCTCCAGTATTCATATGTTGCTTGTGTGCTGGTAATTTAAGTCAGTAAAATAGCAAAAAAGAAAAAGAAACCCCAAACAAAGTAGAAAACAAAACACCCTAAAAACAAACCTAAGGAGTAATCCTGCTTTAACCAACTCCTTTTGTTCAGACTAAAGTGATGTATAAAGATCATGCTAGGTGTTATTTTAAATTATAAAGATAGAAATTCCAAATTTTCTTACAATTACTTGTTAGACATATTACTGCTTTTAGTACAATGATTACAAAAAGTACATTTGTTCATAGTTTCAAAGGCCCAGTTAAGTAGGTATACTCAGTGGCAACTATTATAGAAACCCTGGTTATCCAAACCATAGCTTGGTTCCCATGAGAGGAATGAGATCTCAAACTTCTGATCTGTGATTTTTAGGTCAGCTTTTCTCCTCCTCAGAAGTACACATGATAGTATGAAGAGGACATCCCTAAAACATCCACAGTCTCCTGTCCCAGCCCTTGATTTCCTGAACGAGAGAGGGATCAAATTCTTCATATTACTTGCACTGATCTCTAATCCCTAACTAGCCAGATACCTAATATGTAAGAATCTTGCTCACTAGAATTTGACATGGAGAAAGGATGTGAAAGAAAGGAAAATGACTATGTTATTTATTAAGAAAAGAGGAGTAGAATTATCTTTAGGTGCTGTAATTTATAGTCTGGAAAAGAACAATTGTTGCACGCATCCTCAAGATGCCAAATAAAGTAATTGCAGGAGAAATTTCCCTTCTCAGCTTGCTTTCCAAGAAAGTTAAATGCCCTGTTTATTAATCTGCTCGTGTTCTAAAAGAATTTTTTTTAATCTGTTTTCTGTCATTTTTCCCCTTCCCTAATCTATGTCTTTCTCTCCCACTCCTTCCTCCTCTTCCTAGCTTCTTCTACTCCCAGACTGTAACTCAGTTTTGTTTTGTTTTGTTTTGTTTTTGAAAATAACAAAGTGTTTTGAATTTTGCAGAAGAGATAAACTATGTAAACGGGAACAAGAGCAAAAAAAAAAAAAGAAAATGTGTTTCTCCTTAAGTGCCCTAACTGCAAAAGTAGGCAGCAGGTTTCTATAGTGAACTACAAAAGTCTCCCTTGAATAACAGTATTTAATAGAAATCCACAAGAGCTTGGGAACATTCAAGATTTCAGCTGATTGTCTGTACTTAATGCATTATACTCATATAGAGAGGAAAAAAATGGAAAGGAAAAATACACAGATAAACAAGCCTTAATAGTCATGTGTAGCTCAGATTTTCTAGTTTCAAAGTGTATAAAATATTACACAATAGCAAGATTTTTGTTTTGTTTTTTAGAAGTGAGCCAAGTCATCTGAATAAGAATGGCAATTTAAGACACGTCCAAACTGGAAAGGGCCTAGGATAAAATTCTGAGAGTTTCAATGGATATATTCCCAAGAGTCATGGAGTCAGTTTGGTAACTGATGAGGTGATGACTACAGTCACCTCAATTTGCTCCCTGCAGGAACTGTCGGTTAGAGAGAATAACATGTGTTCTGGGGTAAAGTTTTAAATTTTAGCCGTAAGAGATGAAAATTCTTTATTTTCTATTAAAACACAGAAGCAATAAGAAGGCGGGTTTACAATAATGCTTTATTCATATTGTTATGAGTGTATCTAAAGCAGCGATTATGACCTGAGCAATTTCTGAGACTGTCTGGAGACATTTTTGATTGTCACAATTGGTGAGGCGTACTACTTGCAACTAGTAGAGAAGCCAGTGATGGTGCTAAACATACTAAAATGCAAAGGACAGTCTTTCATGGCAAATAATTATCTGACTTGAATTGAGAATCTCTGTCTAAGGGACTTTTTACAGGCAATTCCAGTTAGTTATATGCTTCATAATTTGTCAGACTTCTTAAGAAGTAAAAGATTGCTAAAATGATAGAAGGACATGAATGGAAATATTAAAATGAGATCCAAGCAAATTTGTCAACATTAAAGCCTGGCACCCACGAAGAGTGAAGTTTGAGTTGGAGCTTGACAATGGCAATTTGGGAAAATAGTGTATTATAAAATATTGAGGCCAGGCGCGGTGGCTTACACCTGTAATCCCAGCACTTAAAGAGGCTGAGGCAGGCGGATCACGAGGTCAGGAGACGGAGACCATCCTGGCTAACACGGTGGAACTTCGTCTCTACTAAAAATACAAAAAAATTAGCCAGGTGTGGTGGCACGCACCTGTAGTCCCAGCTAATTGGGAGGCTGAGGCAGGAGAATTGGTTGAACCTGGGAGGGGGGAGGTTGCAGTGAGCCGAGATAACGCCATTGCACTCTAGCGTGGGCAACAAGAGCGAAATGCCATCTCAAAAAAAAGTATATTGAACTGAGCTAGAATTTTAGAGATGAATGAAAACTTAGAAGACATCTTATATAATCTTTACATTTCACAGATAAGGAAAACTAGAGTTGAAAAATTAAGTATGTAATATCACAGACTTAAGTAGTAGAGTTAGTGTAAATTGAATGCTTCCTACTTGTCTAGTTCTGTTTTTGGTAGTCTGAGAATTACAATCATATCCTTTCCTAAAGAAATGTACCAAATGATTCTCAAATTAAAGAACACTAAAATAAGAGAAATACTAAAAAAGAAAGATATAGAACCTTGCCATTTGCACAAATTTTAACTACATGACTTTGGACAAGGTACTTAATGTCTCTAACACTTAACGATCTCACTTAAAAGTGAGTATAAAATATCTTGTTGACAAGAGTTTTAAAAATGCATCTGTCATATAAGATCTGGACTACAGGGAACAGAACATAATTCAATTAGGTCTTTTACAGGTCTAGAAAATATAACTTTAACATTATCTTAACTGCACAACTGTCATTGTGAATCTCAAACGGCTCATTTATGCAACAATCTACATTTAAATATCAGTATTCACATCTGCTTTGTTATGACTCCAGGCATGTTGATTAACCTCTGACATATCAATAAAAAAAATCATGTCCAATATTGACGTGAATATTGAATATCATATAGACCAAATTAGAACCATAAATACTGCATACTGGGATAATCATCAAAGAAGATTTAGGAATTAGATATAATCTTCAAGAGAGATCAATGGAAATGAACATGTAGTAATTCTAGAAGCAATATATTACTCTCGGAATAAAAAGTAGACTAAAGTCAGTAGGCAAAGAATTGGTGCCAACATGTAAACTAAAAATCACCAAAATCCTGATATGTACCTATTGAGTACCTGAAGAAAAACTAGAGTGAGAGTACAGAAGACGTTTATCATCAGACAAAAAATTATGATTTTATTACTTTTCCTCCTCTAACCATAAAGAACCGTTTAGTGAGGCAGAAGAGATGCCATTTTCACCTGCCAGTAAAAGTGCAACACAGATTGATTCAGAGTATCTGTATGACTCAGTTAGTGATCACAGAAAAGGGAAGTTCAGTAGAGATAAAAAACCATCCATGAAGTGACAAAAAAAGTAACAATGACAAACCATTTACATTGTTTTTGAGTATATATTGATATGGTTAGGATTTATGTTCCTACCTAAATCTCAGGTCAAATTGTCATCTCCAATACTGGAGGTGGCGCCTGGTGAGAGGTGATTGAATCATGGGGGCAGATTTCCCCTGTGGTGCTGTTTTCACGTAGAGTTCTCACAAGATTTGGTTGTTTAAAACTGTGTGGCACTTTCTCCTCCTCTCTTTCTCCTGCTCTGACCATGTGAAGGTGTGTCTGTGTCCACTACACCTTCCACCATGTTTGAACATTTCCTGAGGCTTCTAGAGCCATTCTTCCTGTACAGCCTGTAAAACCTGAGTGAATTAAACTTCTTTTCTTTATAAATTACCCACTCTCTGGTATTACTTCACAGCAGTGCAAGAACAGACACTACAGAAAATTGGTACTGAGAGGCAGGGTATCATTATAAAGATCCTTTAAAATGTGGAGATAGCTTTGAAACTGGGTAACAGGCAGATGTTAGAAAAATTTGGAGGCCTCAAAAGAAGACAGGAAGATGAGGGAAGGTCTGGAACTTTCTAAAGACTTGTTAAATTACTGTAATCAAAATGCTCATAATGATATCGACGATGAAGTCCAGGCTGGTGAGGTCTCAGATGAAGATGAAGAACTTAGAAATGGAGCAAAGGTTATTTCTGATATGCTTTAGCAAAGATCCTGGTTGGACTGTGCCTCTACCTTAGGTATCTGTAGAACTTTGAAATTAAAAGTGATAATTCAGGATATCTGATGGAAGAAATTTCTATGCAGCAAAGTGTTCAAGACATGGCCTGGCTGCTTCTAGTACCCTATTTCATAGTCATGAGCAAAGAAATTGGAACTTATATTTAAAAGGAAGCACAGCATAAATGTTTGAAAAAAAAATGCAGCCTGGCCATGTGGTAGAAAAGAAAAGTCTATTTTCAGGGGAGCAATATAAGCTGGCTGTAGAAATTTGCATAATTAAAGGGAAGACAAGTGCTAACAGCCAAGACAGTGGGGAAAAGGCATTGCAGCATGTGAGACATTTCTGAGGCAGACCCTCCCATCACAGGCCTGAGGGCATAGGAGAGAAGAAGGATTTCACTGCTCAGCCCCAGGGCCCTACCGCTCTGTGTAGCCTCAGTACAAGGTGCCCTGCATCACAGTTGCTCCAGCTCCAGCCATAGCTAAAAGGGGCCAAGGTAAAGCTCGAATCATTGCTTCAGAGTGTGCAAACCATAAGCATTGGTTGCTTCCATGTGGTGTTTAAGCCTGTGGGTGCACAGAGTGCAGGAGTTGAGGCTTGAAAGCCTCCACCTAGATTTCAGAATATGAATGGAAAAGCCTGAATGTCCAGCCGGAAGCCTGTTGCAGAGTAAGAGCCCTCGTGGAAATCCTCTACTAGGGCAGTGCAGAGGGGAAATGTGGAGTTGAAGCCCCCACACAGAGTCACCACTGGAGCACTGCTTATCGGAGCTATGATAAGAGGGCCACCATCCTCAAAACCCCAGAATGGTAGATCCACTAACAGCTTGCACCACGTGCCTAAAAAGCCACAGGCATCCAATAGTCAATATGTGAAAGCAACTGAGGGACTGTGTTAGAGAAACTTCCAGGGTGGCTAGGGGCTTTGTTACCAATGACAGAATTTTCCTGCCTCTGGCCAGCTAGGGACTTTGTCCCCAAGGCAGGAATTTTCCTGGCTCTGGGCCCTGAAGGTAGAGGCTCAGTGACTCAGGGTTTTAAAACAGTAACCAATCCAGCAAAGGTTTCAAAGATCAACTGATCCAGAGAAAGTTTGAAAAAAACCCTCTCATTGGATGAGAACAAGAAGGAGGAGGGAATAACTCAGGAGTATAAACTCCAGCCATCCAAGCCTGCAGCAGCACCCCCTCCGGATCTCCTTTCATGGAGTGGAAGTTGTCCTTTCACTCAGCCTAATAAACCACACTACTGCAAACTCTTTGAGTCCATGAGTTCTATTTGAGCTGTAACACTCACGGTGACACCGAGGTCCCTTTCCCCATTCATCAGGGTTGGAAAGGCCAAGAACCAGAGTTCCAGAAAATCTGGTTACACAACCATGGGGCCTGTACCCTGCAAAGCCTCAAGGCTAGAGCTGCCTAAGGTTTTGGAAGGCTACCCCTTGCACCACTGTGTTCTAGATGTGAGACATGGCATCAAAAGAGATTAAGATTGAATGATTGCCCTATTGAATTTCAAACTTTCATTGGGCCTGTAGCCCCTTTCTTTCAGCTGATTTCTGTCTTTTGGAATAGGAATATTTACCCAATGTCTCTACCCCCATTGTATCTTAGAAATAACTAACTTGTTTTTATTTACAAGCTCATAAGCAGAAGGAACTTGCCTTGTCTCAGAAGAGATGTTGGACTGTGGACTTTGTAGTTAATACTGACGTGAGTTAAGACTTTGGGGAACTGTGAGAAGGGGTGATTATATTTTGCAGTGTGAGAAAACATGAGATTTGGGAGGAGCCAGGGTGGAATGATATGGTTTGAATTTACGTTCCCACCTAACTCATTCTGAAGTGTAGCCTCCAAAGTTGGAGGTAGGGCCTGATGGGAGGTGACTGGATCATGAGGGCAGAATGCTCCCTTTGGTGTTGTTCTCCTGATAGAGTTCTCATAAGATTTGTTTGTTTAAAAGTGTATGGCACCTTCCCCACCTGCTTCCTCCTACTCTAGCTAGGTGAAGACATGCCTGCATCCCCTTCATCTACTACAGTTCTAAGTTTCCTGATACTTCCCCAGCCATGCTTCCTGTATAGCCTGCAGAACCATGAGTGAATTAAACTTCTTTTCTTTATAAATTACCCAGCTCAGGTATTTCTTTATAGCAGTGCAAGAATGGACTAATACAGATATATATGGATGAGTATTTCAAAAACAACATACCATATAAGTTTATGTAGCAAAAACATAGTCGTATATTTATAGACATTTCACTCTGTAGAATGTCATGAGAAAATAGTAATTTTGTGTTTACCAATATCTGCATATTTTCAAATTTATAAAAGAACATACATTTTAAAGCAAATTTTTAATAAAAGAAAGATACATTTTGGGGGCACCAGCCTTCCTACATCCTTTTCATGTGGAAAAAGATTTGGGAAGTCCACCACATTATTTTTCAGGCCATGGAGTACATTTTTAAATGTGTCGTTAGCTTCTCCAGTTGTGCCTTAACTGATGCATGGTCTAGGGATTGTGATATCCCTTTGCATAGGTTAAAACAAAACAACAAAGCAAAACAAAAAACCCACTTCTGTATGTTTTAGATGAATAAATTTAAATATTTGATATCACAAAAACTGACAGAGAATACCGAAAGAAGCCAGGAAGGACAAGGATTTCAACACTATTTTTTCTTCCTTATTTTTGTGCAAGTACCATTGCCCAAGTGCTATGGTGGGATGTTTTCTATTCTCTAAATATGAGTGTATTAAATATTAATACACAAGAAAAATTGGCTATCACAATAAAAGTCTTGAAAAGAATAAGACTTGAGTTGGAAACACAATTATTTTAGTTAAATAAAAATAGAAATTTTAGATAATTTCTAATTTAGGAAGATAAATTTACCTCAAGTGTTTAATATTCTAGGCACTGTGATAAGCTAGTGTATTTGATGAAAAAGTTTATTAAATCCTCTTTCAAGATTAATAGCTTATCCTTCCCTGTTTTAGGAATTGAAAATTCCTAAATTTTCATGAGCATAAGAAGGGCAAGTAAATTATCCAAAATCACATGTTTTGTAAGAATTGGTAGTCAGATTCAGATTATATCACCTTGATCACTCAACCATATTTCTCTTTATACATCTCATGAAGAATCCACTATGACATTTTCTGTTGAACCTCTGTCCTTAACATGGAAGTCAGACTAAAACTGATTTTGCTGTTAGCATTGGATATTTTCAGTCTCTATTCATATAGAAATTACTCTTCTAGAGAAATCACCATAATTTAGTGATTCCAATGTGAAGTGAAAGAGACAGCCTTTGTTAGACACACAAAAGTTAACCAGGAGGTTATCAGAATGTGAGTTCAAAAATATGAAATAACACATTTATTATCTCACCTTAGAAAATTGTGATTTCAGAAAATAAAAGATTAATATATTTTCTTATCTTCCCAAGCTATTAAGCCACCTTTCAATTTCATTAGTCAATCTTAAAGGGGTTTTGTATTCTCCATCTAAAATGTTAATCTGTGGTTTGTAATTTTGTCAAACTAAATGATAAAACTAAAAGAAGATACATAATAAGTATTTTTTGTTCAATTCAATACATTCCTGTCTTAGTAAAATTTCAGCATTGCTATGAGATTATGCACTGATATGCTCAATTCCTGAGAAATAGTTAACAAAAGTTGGGAATTTGTCAGACTTCAAAATTTATGACGTTTTACCCTGAACTCTCCTTTAGTCAAATATTAATAGCCAAAAAGATATACTTTTATTTCTAGAGGCTAAGTAACTATCTGGAAAAAATGGGATGGGATACTGTAATTTCTATATAGGCACAGCAGCAATTTCTGCCATTCATCAAACCTCTAACCTCATTTTAATAGCATTATTCACTGTCTGGGAATTGAACTATACTGTTGGCTCAGGGCCCAACAAATTCTAATTGAAAAGTACATAACATTGCTGAAGAAAAGAACAGATGCAAAGTTAGAAATACATCACAGCATCCAATTGCTGGAATTTCATTTGTATATTTTCTAGAAAAAAATAAAGAATAATATTTATGTAAATAATTCTCTGATTTC
>PVKV010040309.1:0-12362 GCA_004027835.1 Alouatta palliata
TATTATTTTATATTACATATTTAATACATAGTATACTAAATTATGTGTATAATATATAATTTATATTAATATAAATATTATATTTATATTATATAAATATATTATATTTTATATATTATATTATTATATATTATAATACAATATAATATAAAATTAATACATTAATTATAACATTAATATATAATTACATGGGAACCATATATATATATATATATAAAATATATGTAATATAATATACATTTATATATATAATATTTAGTGTGCTGGTTTTGTGTTGGTTGGCCTCAGCCAGGAGGTGGCGCTTTCAATAGCGCATCAGCTGTGGTCCTACAGGCAAGATGCAAATTTGCCCTAGGGAAACCCGGTTACGTATTCAGGTTTCTCAGGTGGTGGACAGAGCTGTAGAACTCCCAAGAGGTTACGACCTTTGACTTTGGCTACCAGGGTGGGTAGAGAAAGATGACCAGATGGGAGCTGGGATAGGCTTATCTGAGCTCAGCCTTTTTTTGGGTGGGGCTTGCTGCAGCTGCTGTGGGGGGTGGGTGTGTGGTTCCCAGTCCAGTGGAGTTGTATTCCCAGGTGGGGTATGGCTGTCTCCGCTGAGTCATACAGGTCACCAGAGAAGTGGAAAAAAGCCATAGTCACAGGCCTCTCCCTGCTCCCAGGCAGCCCACAGTCCTAAAGGCCCGTCTCACTCCCACCATGCCCCCCACCTCACCAGCACAGAGTCTATTCCCAGTCAGCGAGTGACCAGGCCTGAGTACTTGCTCCAGACTATAAGCCTCTCTGCTGAGAAAGCAAACAGACTCACAGTTTTTTGGTGTTTCGGGGAGGCGGCAGCAGTGATCTACTTCCTTCATATGATCTGTGGATTCTCTTGGCTTTCCTGGCTGTCCCTGCGGTAGTCCTTGGAGCAAAAGTTCATGATGTGAGTCTCCACATGCTGCTCTGTCCATCTGAGCACGAGCTGCAAGCTAGACCTGCTTCCTATCTGCCATCCTTCACTTACCCCATATGTATTATTTTAAACTCATCTCTGTAGGATATAGCCCAGATTCCTGAATGTATTAAATACTCAAAAAATAAATATATGTGTTACCATAAGACTGATACATCCAAGCAGAGACATCTAGTTGAAGATTTAACATATGGTTGTTATTAATGTAATATATTAGCAGTTTGAGCTCGAAGTAGACAGAGTAGTTGTTCATGTCGTTACAGAGATAACTGCTTCTTTCATTTTTTTCTTCTCTTGCTCTTCCTCCTTTTCTTTACCTGGTATTTTCCTCCTCTTTTACTTCCTTCTTCTTCTTTTATTTTAGAGAGAGAACTAAAACAATGAAAACCCAAACTAGACAAGTTATCAAGAAGTACTCACTCCTTAGTTGATAAAGAACTTGTGCATAAGACAGTGATACATCAGAGAGAGAAAAACATGAAGCACTGAGAGGGACAAAGTGATGGATCCCACTGCAAAGTTTCCTGACACGATTCACCTCCATAAATGTTAATGTTACCTAGTAGAAAAAAAAACTCCATGTTTAAAAATAAAGATTCAACTTAAATGATCCTATTAATCATGGAGAAAATTGTCTTTAAAATGTTAAGGTGAATTAACATCTGCGATTTCTAGAGAATAAATGGAGTTCACACAACATAAGTTGAAATTTTTTAACATTACATATCAAAATTAGTTACCAAATCGGTGTTTTATTTTTTTACCCTGAAAAATCTGTCAATAGAAGTCTTGAAACTGGACGCAAGTGTAGACAGATAACCACTCAGAAATGGTGATGCAAAGACAGCCGGCCCACACCTCCTGGTTTAAGAAACCACCTAGCTTCTCTTCCTACTTCCAATTTCTGCACTTAAGACACTTCGGCCCACATTCCAAGTTTCTGTCACAACCTCAGAGAAACAACCATCCCCTGACCACTCTATCCATGTGGCTTCTCGCTTAGGAGAAGGGAGCTGGAGATAATGCCTACAGAATTACCGGAAGGAGGCTTAAGGCTGTTTAGACCAGACATGCAAGATCTTGGGCATTTAGAACAAGAAAGCAGCGGGGAGGGGCGGTGGGGGCTGGGTTGGAGCTGGTGCATAGAGGCTCTGAGTGAGCAAGGACCCTTGGTTCCATGACCTGCTAACTGTGGGGTAAGTAGGATCATGGCTGAAATAGGGACAGAGTGAAGTTCTCTTATCTGAATCTCTGGGCAGCCTATGTGCCAATGTACAAGTAAGATCTATACCACAGTTTGACTCTGCTATCCTATATACAGAATTTAGTTAGTGAATAAAATCTTTATTCTTCTACATTCAAAAGCTTTGAATACAACTAGAACATAGAATATAATGTTTTTAAGAAGTAAATGTGTACCCAGTTCTTTTGTCAAAATTTTGGGCCAGCTTAGCCCCTGTTCCCAGTGGGAATGATACAGATCTATTGAGAAAGTTCTCAAAACCATCTGGAGTGTTACAATGGCATTTACTTTCCTCTAATTTGCTCTCAGTGTGCCACTCAACTTTTTCTGTTCTCGAAGGACATCCCTGAGTTTTAAATTGGCTGTTTTCTTTATTCATTATCAAAGACGAACATTAAGACAACACAGAAAATAATGTTGCATTTCAAAGCAACAGCTGTGCTGGTTTCAACAGTGCTTTATTAAAAGTCTCCAAGTTGTGTACCACATTGAGTTTTTAACTTTTCAGAGAACAACACCAATTTTTATCCATTTCGCCAGATTTTTAATGAGCAGTTTCTCCCCTGATGTCTATGTCAGAGGGTGGAGAGGTATGGTTTTTCGTTTCCGGCTGTTCCAATTAAGGAGATAATCATTATGTGGTGTACTCTAACATCACTAATAAATCCGATTAGGGAAAATTCTGACACAAGTAGTGGCTGAGTTGACATTGATTTTTAAAAGGCATTGATAATTACTCCAGATTGATAAACCTCATTCATTTCAACAACAGATGCTTTCCACCAGAAGTCCCACGCCATAATTTATCTTCATTTTTCCTCCTGTATTTTTTACCCATTATCCTGTACATTCCGGAGTGTGTAGGAATAAATAATCTCCTACAGAACAAAGGGAAGAACAGCAGATTCAAATCTGAATCAAGTCATCAAAGGCCTTTAGACTGCACAGTGATGCAAAGCTGCACAAATCATCAGTCTAAATCTATCAACACTTTCATGCTGTTTCCTCAATAGGAATAATTGGATGATTTATATTTCCTGCTGACTTTTCAACATGATTGTCAGTGCACAAAACAAATTGGTTTTAATAAGAATCCTACATAAGCATACAGAAATGGAACAATGAGAGAAATAAATGAAGGTTTTAATAAGTATATTGATAGACAGCACTAAAAAATATTCAAAATATTAGAATGATTAAGCAATAATGCACATCCTACTTATTACTTTAACGTATCTTCAAATGTCTAATGAACTTATTAATAAATAGCATACTGTCTTTAGAATAATGAGTTCCTTCTTTTTTCGCCAGTGATGAAATGTTACACTGATGAAAGTGAAAACTTGTTATATTTGAAAAGGTTAAAATGCAGACCCCACACATTCATTTATTATAAAATAAGTCCTGCACTGATTACACTTTACTAAACTATGTGATTTTCATTATTTTAAAAAATTTTGTTCTGGAACATATTTCGAAAAGAATAGCAAATTGTAATCGTTACAAAGATAATTATTGTTTTATTTTGGGGAGCGGGTTGATGGAAGTACACAATGTTTGAATTTGAATAACTTCGATTTTGTTTTACACAGGTTGCAAATGCTGACAGAAATACCCTGGCAAATGGAATTTATAATATTATTTTTTAAATGCACAACATGGTCACGGAGCAGAGAGACTGAGGTCACCTGCAGAAAGCCTTGTCTATGACTAAGAGTGAATGGTTGCAGTGAAGTCAAATAAGTGAAAACAAATAAGTAAGATTTGTAAAGTGACTGGGTCAAACTCAAAAACCCTTTGAAAGACAGTTAGAGCTTATTATTATGCTTCATTCTGTTTATAATATTGCCACTAAACAGTGAGAAAAAAATCAAAACCTGTTGTCTGCTCAGTCCTGTTCTAGTAAGATTGACATGATTAAATGAAATCACTGAGTCTTTATTTGATAAGCTTTATTTTCTGAATCTTACAGTTTAGCTAATATAGTTGACCCTTGAATAATGTGTGGTTTAGCCTTGCTGACTCTGTGAAGCTAAAAATCTACATATAACTTCTGAGTTCCAAAAAACTTAACCACTAACAGTCTACTATTAACCAAAAGCCTTACCAATAACATAAACAGTCAATTAACACATATTTTCTATGTTACATGAGTTATGTGCTTCATTCTTACAATATAGCAAGCTAGAGAAAGGAAGTGTTATTAAGAAAATGGTAAGAAAGAAAACATACATTTACTGTTTATTAAGTGAAAGTGGATCATTATAAATGTCTTCACCCTCATTGTCTTCATATGAGTAGGCTGAGAAGGGGTGGGACGAGAAGGGGTTGGTCTTGCTGGCTCAGGTTGGGCAGAGGCAGAAGAAAATTTACATAAATGTGGACCAGTACAGTTCAAATCCTGATTATCCAGAGGTCAACTGTGTATTGCTGTTTTGTTTTAATTACTTAAAAACTCATGTTATTAACAGATAAAAAGTATGATGATGCAGTACAGAAGTTTGATGATTTTTCTAATATTATGAGAATATAGAATTTTTTATATGACTATATTACTAGATGATTTTTCTATATTATTATATTTTATATTATCTACAATACAGATACCATATGTAATAATATATATCACTAAATTCTTTGTAAAATTACTTTTTAAATATTCTTAAGAAGGCACAAATTATTGCATTAATGTATTAGTTTCTTATTGTGGCATTTGTCAATTTAAATGGAAAAACACAGTTTGTCAGATACCATGAGCAGGGGCTCACCAATGAAATTTTAAGATCACATCTCAATTTAAACTGGACAGTAAAGGAAAAAAAAAAATCTCCTCCTTGTTGTAGAAAGTTTTGACTTCTGAAAATAAAGTTCTGAACATACTAATGGCTTGAATCCAGCCCTTGCACAGAGAGAGTGGTGAGGTAAAGCTTTTGCCACCTCTGTTCTTTCTTTGTGCATCGCTGAAACCTCAGTAGGGGCAAGAGACTCTGATCACACCCTGGATGTACAATCTGAAGTGATGGGTATTAAAAGGCTTTTTAGGGACAGAAGAGAATTTGGCTTAACTGCCTTTAAGACCCTCAAACAAACCAACATTTTAAAACCAAACTTTCATTGAACCTATTACTTGGACAGTCATCACCAATAATTGTACCAGGTAGAAAGAAAGGGAGGCTATTAAAATGAACAAGGGTCAAATGACCAGAAAACAGATGAACACTAACATGTAAGCCAATGTTACATGTTATATATATGTATACATACATAAATGTATGTATATATATGTATACATACATAAATGATATATATGTATGTGCTTAAGAATATATATAAAAATATAATACTGTACATACGTGCTATATATATGTAGATATGGCATTACATATTACATCTTTATATCTGTTTTATATATACTACATATGTGCTTACATGTACTTATATAGGACATGTGTAAAATATAAAGTTCTAGGAAGATACAAAGCAAAGATATGGCCATGGTATTTAGAATTGTCAACAGATGAGACCTTAGACATGTATTTTAACTTTTTTCCCAAAACAAGTACTCATGTTCTATTTTTATAACTTGGTAATTTTAACAAAGATTTGTGCCATATGAACACGAGAGTTTCAATCACCAGTTCAGCTTCCAACAAGCTTGTACACAGTGGCTTTCTTGCGTTGATGTGATGCTAGAGCCAAGAAAAACTAAAAGCAGACACTGTCCTCTTCTATTTTCACCATTGCCCTGTGATTGCCCAAACATATTTTTTCTTTGGCAAAGATCTTCCAGTTCCACGTGACTTCTGTCTGCTGTGCCTTATTGGCAACTCATTACCGGGCTACCATAGCTTCCTTACAGATTTTGCCAGTCACCAGCAGGAAATGCTAGTATCACTTTAGCCAGTTTAGCAAATGTTTTATTCATTTGTTTACATTCCATTTATTTTGCTGAGCTCAGGTCAGAATCTATAGAAACGTGGGAGACAGAATATTAAAACGTAAATAAAACATTAATCAATTATGACAAAGCTGTTTCAACCTTTAAGGGAAAAAGACATTCTTCTTTTTCTTAATATAAATAATTAAGAAATGTGTCTAATTTTACTACTTTACATATTCTGCTTATTTGTTAAATCTACTTATTATAACTATGGAGTAAAATGTACTAACTAGCAATATTTTTTTCATATGCTTATAGTATACTGCATACCATGAGGGAATTTAAAATTGAATTAGTATGTTCCAGACCTTAAGGTGTATAGTAGCAAATTAGAGAAGTAAGATACATGCATGGACAAATTTGAATTTGACACAGGACGGTCTGTGAGAGCTCACAGAGAGAAAGATACTGTCTGGAGTAATGAAGAAACTCTTACTTAAATTGGGATTAAACAATATCATGAAGCAAAACTCTGCACTAAAGTTGCTTATAACTTAATTAGAAATATGATACATATATATGTATACAGTATGCATTTATACACAATTATGAATATCAAAGTCATTCCTATATGCACACAATATACATATACATGTATATAATATATATATAATATACATTTGTATACATGGAATGACTTCAGTATTCTATGGCATGAGACATAAACTTATTTCCATTTTTTGTGTGTGATGTTTAGGGTCACATCATTATCCTACATTTACCTGTTCCATCTAGTATAAGTATTTTGGTCACAGTTCTTAAAAAATAAATATTCTGTAAAAACAAAGAAAAGGAAAATCTAGTATGTCTGTGAAAGATGTTTCAAACCAACCAAATACACCCACAAGTAACAACATAAAATAAAATTAGTAGAAGTAAAAATTAAAAGAAGAGGTCCAAAATAGTAATGTTTTTAAGCCACATTTTAGATTAAAGAAATCAATCAGAAGAGAGTCCGTTTTTATGGGGGCTAAGATAGTAGAAGGAAATAAGATCTTCATTTATACTCTATGACATTAAAGAAACAGTGATTAATTATTTTCTGAAAAGTCTCAGCTGGGTCGAAATTTTCTCATCAAATTACAAAATGCTAGTGAAATTTGGAAAGGCTTCAGGTGTAATATGATCAGTTTATATACCACTAGACAGAAATAAGATTTGAAAGAAAATTTGGAACTCAAGTAAATATACAAAGACCTTCAAATATGCCTTTACAAATATAAAACATGTGTCATATAAACCCGCGAAGAAACTATGACACACTGATACTGAGAAATAGGAAGAGTGTTGCTAGACAATAAAGGGTATTAAAAGCCAAGAGGAGGATTGTGGGAGGAATTTGAAGTTCTGTAATAGTTTGAAAGTTTGTAGTTTAGACTGATATAACAAAAACACTATATGAGTTACTGTACTAAGTTGCATTGGGAGGGTTCTTAATGTCAACTCATATTCTTGCTCTCTCATTCTCATTTGGACAACCATATGCATATTTTCATATTAGCAGACAGGTGTGATGAATATAAATCAGAAAATAACCTCTGTTTGTGGACCTTAGTTTCCCTAGAAGTGCATTCGTCCTGTACAGTAGTCAAACAACAACAAATGTGCATGGCTAGGAAGGAGAGGAGCTCTTAATGCAATCCTGAATCATGAGGCAACTGCTGAAATTGCACAAGATTATAAACTGATCCTAGACACACTCTATTTCCTCTCAAGACTGCTTGGTGAAATACAACCAGTATCATCACCATTTTGAATTTTCATCACTTGAAAGCCTTTAATGTTAATAAAGTTCAAGGAAAACTTCTGATTTTTAAAATGTTAAAGGCTTGAGCTTAAATTTATAGCATCTGCATGAAGAAGTTTTTAGGAGTTCCTCAAATCTCTCCTCTTTGAGAGTAGAAACATAGTTTAGATAGCAACACTTTTGTTGGAAAATCATAATAAATATCCTTCAGGAAATGAAATGATGAGGGCTTGAATGGAGAGAAAGGGCTGAGGAAATATTCTCATGTACAAAAATGTGGGAAAGTAAGGTATTTTCTTGTGTTATAATTCTCATTTTTTAACAATTGAATCCCATTAATAATGGCTTTTTGAGAGGCTATTTATACTAGATGCTGTGTAGCTCCTTTATATATATATGATCTCCTATTTTTGTAACATAGACTTAATTTTGTTCAACCCAGGGGAACCATAAAGTGCTGTAAAAATTTGTTTACAGATATGAGAAATAAGGATTTTTTAATAATTTATAGAACTAAACAAAAAAAGTCCATAAATTGTAAGACCATCAGTAATAGAAAAACAATAATTTATTTTCATCCATCAATATCAATGTAACACATTATTTCATTTAAAATTTCCTAAAATTTCAATAGTGCCAGGTATTTTTTAATCCTATATTCAGTATGATTTATTTAAATGGTGTAGTTAATTTGTACTCTTATTTCTCAGAATTTGTGGTTTATGAAGATAAAGATTCCTTCTATCTCACCTAGAGGTAACATTATAACCATAGGGACTAACACACACAATAAATATTCAGCAATTCTTGAGTGAAAAGATGCTGAAAAAAATGGCCAGTAATTGTACAACCAAATAGCTGCAGAACAAAAGAGCTTCAGAATTCCAGAACTCCAAAAAAGGTGACTCAGGAATAATCTAATTGTGGAAAGAGTAGATGACATGCTAATCTGATCAGCAGTTATATTCATCATGGTAGGAAAAAGCGTGCTAACAGAAGGCAACAGTGTCAGGCTCCAACCTGAGCTGGGGTCTGAGGGGAGCTGGTGGATGGGTGGCGGGTAGCTGAAAGTACACTCAAGGCACTGTAGGCAGTTGTGATACAGTTTCAATAATCTAATAATCTAATTGTGGAAAGAGACATTGGGGCTGGCTGGGGGATGCCACTCTTTAAACAGTGATGAGGTTCTAATGGTACCTCAGACTGACTCACGGCCTTATCTTGCATTAGGACTACAAATCCCAAGATTTCTTGTAATTCTGCTGCTAAGGGGGTCATAGTCAGGATACTCCACTCTTCAAAGTAGGCACCCCATTTTGCTAAAGCGGATGTTTGTGCTGTCCCAGTCCAAAGTGTTGTTACCCATGAATGTAGCCTCCCCACTATTAAGTCATCTGCATGTCGACTGTAGCCCCTCCTGACTCTCACAAGTCTAATGGGTGGCATATGCAGCTGCTAAGCACTTCCTTATCAATGCATACTGGAGCTCAGCTCCCTACCAAAGTTGGGACAAAAAGCCTACTGCTGTTCTAAAGCTCTCTATGTGTTGCCATAGGCCCCAGCCAAACCCATCTGTGGTCACTTGCACATCAAGTTCAAATGGGCACCCTTGGTCAATCACTTGCAGGGCCTGTGCTTGCTGAATAGCTCACTTGGCTGCCAGAAAGACTGTTTTAGCCTTATCACTCCAATCGTAGGTAGCCTGCTTTTTTGTCAACAGATACAAGGATTATATTATTTGAGCCAAAAGGGACATAAATGCCCACCAATACCCTAGGAGGCCCACAAAGGTTTGCAGCTGCCTCACTGTGGTGGGCCAGAGATATGCCTAAATTTTGTCTATGATAGCCTCTGATACGGCTTTCATCTTGCACGACCTGATAACCCTCAAGAATTTGGCAGTCAATCCAGGCCCTTGGACCTTGGATTGATTGATGGTCTAACCGCATGCTGCCAAATGTTGCAAGAGGGGTGTCTCGGCTTCTAAATCTGCAAGAGAATCAGAGCTTACCATAACATCATCAATGTAATGGAATAGGTGTATTCCCTTTGGACATTTCCAGGGAGCTGAATCTGCGACAGCGAGACCATGACATATGGTGGGGCTATGCACACAGCCCTGCAGCAACACTGTGAAAGTCCATTGTCATCTTTCCCATGTGAAGGCGAACTGTTTCTGGCTCTCTGGAGTGATGTCAATGGAAAAGAAGACATTAGCCATGTCCACCGCACAGTGGTACCGTCTCAATTCCGTCATCAATCATTCCATCAAATCCGTGATAGATGGCTCAGCTGCCAAGCCATGTAAAATTTCCATCCCGAGAATGTATTCTGGTGTGGGACAGACACACACAGCGTATTAGTAGGGAGCCAAGCTGCCGATGCTGAGGTGCAGATACAGGTTTCACTTTCACTGACCGGCATTCATAGCCGTCTATGGATACAGCTTTGCCTGGAAACTTATCCGGGTTCCCATAGATGAGGCTACAATTACTTAAGCCAGTTCCCTAATTAAACACGAAAGACTCTATTCTTTTGCCTGTTTGCAAGTAATCCTTGAGCTGGAGCATCCAGGCGGGACTGGGTCTAGCAGCTAACCCTGCCCTCCTATGGGCATTTTTTGGAATTTGCTTATAGGTAATTTCCTCCACAGCGGGGCAGAACAGGAAATACTGTCAGCTCCTGCATTTCAGAGGCCAAGCATCCAGACACGTAGGAGCTTCCCAGGAAGCTGTCAACATTGTTTACCTAATTCGGGCAACTCAGTTGGGATATAGGCACCATGTGAAGTGTGCTTGACCATGGTAGGTGTCCTTGGGCCTGCCGCTGGGACTGTTCATGCCCTGTTTTTGGGTGGAACACTGGGAGAGCCTGCAAAGGAGGTTCTTCCTCCTCTGTATCAGACTGAGAAGAGGTCCCTTACCTGCGCTGCATCTCACAGGGACTGAGCGTGCACTTCCCATAGTGTAGTCAGAAATACCCACCCAACTCTGCCGGTAAAGGTGCACTCCTACTCTGTGCTCTGTGCTTCTAGGTACTTCAGTGCCTTTTCCATACTCACGGAGGACCTGACCACTGCCACCCACGTTTCCTTCAGAGGCCACGTGAGTAGCATGACCACATAGCTGACCTGGGATCACTGGGGTCCAGGGCTCACTAACCTCAGAATCCTACCCACTACACCAAGTGTCAGGTTCCAACCCAAGCTGGGTTCTGAGGGGAGCTAATGGATAGATGGTGGGTAGCTGAAAGAACACCAGAGGGACTGTAGGCAGTTGCAATAGGGTTTTTTTTTCCTCTCTATTCATCAGCTTTCATCTTGACCGCCAGCTCCAGCTGCAGCCCCTCTCAGTGACAGCTCCATGACTCCTGCCACCCCCATGCCTACACCTACCCTCCCTGGCATTCACCATTTTCTGGCTCCCCACCCTTGTCTGCCTGCAAGGCAGATGGCAGCTCTCTTACTGAGTCAGCAGTGCGGTTATATTACTTCCAGACAGTAGAGGCTCAAAGCCAGGTGATGAGCCCACCCATGATAGTGTTGCAAAACTGTGATTTTACAATGCATGGGATTGTGCACCTGCACTCCAATCCTGCCATGTCAAGCAGTTCCAGAAGTTTACCTGGGCCTACTCTTGACTGATGCAGATCCATTTTCCCTACGTCCAGTTAAAATAGGAAAAGGCAACTCCAAATGTTGAAGGCAACAGTGCTAGGCCGACTGACCATACTGTTGGGCTGCATGACTTTCCACTTGCCTGTGAACCAGGTCTGCTTGTCATGAAGGCAATATCAGGCTACTAGTGCCTAGCACTCTGACATTTCAAATGTAAGAGTGACTCCTCTGGTCAGGATTGAGTCTATCAATAAGCTGTTGGATAATCTGAATACCCACATAATTTTCTTGCAAAAAGAAAATATGCCAAACAGGCTGATGCAAATGTCCAGTTTATTTGACATTTTATTAATATTTCCTTCTTATCTTCATAAATTGGAATATCTAGTTTTTCAGTCTTATTAGTTTTGTGAAGATGGCATATTGCTGAAAGATAACAAAACCAGGTTCCTAACATGCAGGGCTGAGTGTAGAAGCCCAGTTTGGTGAGAATTAGGCAAATGTAGTATCACTCAGTAGGCTTCTTTTCCTTACCTGTGATATGAGGCCACATATTTAACTTTGCCAATGATCAATGTGACATTAATAAAAACCTATAAAAACCCTTCCTTCACAGGCAGTCAGTTGCTGATTGTGACTGAAATGTAGCTTTGCATTGTATTTCTTTTTTTTTTTTTTTTTAATATATATACTTTTTATTGCATTTTAGGTTTGGGGGTACATGTGAAGAACATGCAAGATTGTTACATAGGTACACACATGGCAGTGTGATTTGCTGCCTTCCTCCCCATCACCTGTATCTGTTATTTCTCCCCATGCTATCCCTCCCCAACTCCCCACCCCCTGCTGTCCCTCCCC
>PVKV010040310.1:0-12363 GCA_004027835.1 Alouatta palliata
AAAAAAAAAAAAAAAAAAAAAAAAAAGGAGAAAGACTCTGCCGGGCGTGGTGGCTTATGCCTGTAATCCCAGCACTTTGGGAGGCCGAGGTGGGCAGATCACGAGGTCAGGAGATTGAGACCATCCTGGCTAAGATGGTGAAACCCCATCTCTATTAAAAATTTTTAAAAATAACCCAGGCGTGGTAGCACATGCCTGTAGTCCCAGCTACTCAGGAGGCTGAGGCAGGAGAATCGCTTGAGCCCAGGAGGCAGAGGTTGCAGTGAACTGAGATAGTGCCACAGCACTCCAGCCTGGGCGACAAAGTGAGACTCCGTCTCAAAAAAAACAAAAAGGAGGAAAACTCAGTGCCTTGAGGGCAGAGCGCAGGTCACCCCTCTTCATTGCCCCCTTGGTGTCCAGCATAGAGCCTGGCAGATGGGACAGCCAAAAAGAGTTTGTGTGATTGAAAGGACAAGTGTGCAGAGACTCTGACTTTGTGGGAGGGGTGGGTGTAAGGTAGAAAAGCCCCTGGGATATTTGGAGGACAACTACCCAAAGACCAGATGCCTGTGGCTGGGCAGCAGAGGAGTAAGGAGAGGATTACTTTTTATTTTATTTATAAAAATAAAATCTTTTTATTTTTATTTTATTTTATTTTGAGACAGAGTTTCGCTTGGTCGCCTAGGCTAGAGTAGTGCAGGTGCACCGATCTCAGTTCCCTGCAACCTCTGCCTCCCAGGTTCAGGTGATTCTCCTCCCTTATGCTTCCCAAGTAGCTGAGACTACAGGCGCTCACCACCACACCCCGCTAATTTTTGTATTTTTAGTAGAGACGGGATTTCACCATGTTGGCCAGGCTAATCTTGAACTCCTGACTTCAAGCGATCGCCCTCCTCAGCCTCCCAAAGTGCTGGGATTACAAGCCTGAGCCATGGCGACAGGCTGAGACACTGTTTTGGAAGAAAGGACTTGGTAACAGCTTCAAAGAGCTTGTAACATCAGCTTTATGGAGACTGTCTTCACCTTCTTCTCCCCAGCTCCCAAAACTACAGTATTTAAGACAAAATCAGGGTATCTGTTTTAAAATAAAAAATATGCATTTGGTCTTTGCCTCAGTTCCTGGCACAAAGCTCCTCAGAGTCTCAGAATCTCCTGAGTGATAGGAGTGTCCTTTGTTATTCCTGATGAGCCCCTTTCAGTCACACCTGAGTTTATGCTAATGAGGTGGCCCTTGGAGAGTCCCTAGATAGCTTCTGGATAGGGGCTGGTCACCACAGGAACCTACCATGTGATTAGAGCGTTGGAACATTCAGCCCCCTCCCCATCCCCAACCTCAGAGGATGGAAGAGGGGTTGGAGATTGAGTTCAATCACCAAAGGCCAAGGAAACCTCAATAAAATCCCCAAAACCACGTGTCGGAGAGTTTCCGGTTGGTGCTGGGAGGATGGCCCACTGGAGAGGGCATGGCAGCTCCAAGCTACCATTCGCCTTTCTTCCTTGCCTGAGGCAAGGAAGGATATTATACAGGATCCAACTCTGGACCTCCTATTTTATAATAAGCTAATATTAGTAAGTAAAGTGCTTTCCAGAGTTCTATGAGTCCTGCTAGTGAATGATCATATTTAAGGGGAGAGAGGTCATGGGCACCCTCAAATTTGCAATCAGCTAAACGTAAGTGTGGGTAGCCCAAGCACCTCACTTGTGGCTAGCATCTGAAGTGGGGGCAGCTTTGTGGGACTAGGCCCTTAGCCTGGGGAGTTCAAAATAACTGGGTGATTAGTGTCAGAATTGCATTGAATTCAACTGAATTGTTTGAATACTCACTTGGTGTCAGAGAATTAGAAAACTAGTATCAGAAACACACACACACACACACACACACACACACACACACACGATTCTCTAAAACTTTGAATTCATTTTATGTATTTATTTATTTATTTTTGAGATGGAGTCTCACTCTGTCATCCATGCTGGAGTGCAGTGCCACAATTTTGGCTCACTGCAACCTCTGCCTCCCGGATTCAAGTGATTCTCCTGCCTCAGTCACCCGAGTAGCTGAGATTACAGGTGCCCACCACCATGCCTGACTAATTTTTGTATTTTTAGTAAAGACGAGGTTTCACCATGTTGGTCAGGATGGTCTCGAACTCCTGACCTCGTGATCCACCTGCCTTGGCCTCCCAAAGTACCAGGATTATAGGCATGAGCCACCACATCCCACCCCTATTTATTTATTTATAATATATATTTTTTTTGAGATAAAGTTTTGCTCTGTCACCCAGGCTGGAGTGCAGTGGTGCAATCTCGGCTCACTGCGACCTCTGCCTCCTGGGTTCAAGCGATTCTCCCGACTCAGCCTCCCAAGTAGCTGGGACTACAGGTGTGTGCCACCATGCCCAGCTAATTTTTGTATTTTTAGTAGAGATAGAGTTTCACCATGTTGGCCAGGCTTGTCTTGAACTCCTGACCTCAGGTGATCTGCCTGCCTTGGCCTCCCAAGAGTGCTAGGATTACAGACGTGAGCCACCGTGCCTGGCCTATTTATTTTTATTTTTCAATTGTTTTTAGAGACAGGGTCTCTCTATATTACCCAGGCTGGAGTGCAATGGCATGATCATAGCTCACTGTAACTTTGGACTCCTGGGCTCAAGCAATCCTTTTACCTCAGCCTCCTAAGTAGCTGGGACTAGGGGCACACATTACCATGGTCAGCTAATTTTTTTTTTTTTGTAGAGGTAGTGTCTCACTATTTTGCCCAGGCTGGTCTGGAGCTCCTGGCCTCAAGCGATTCTCCTGCCTTGGCCTCCCAAAGAGCTGGGATTATAGGAATGAGCCACTGTGGCTGGCCTGGCTTTAAATACATATGTTATATTTGGTTTGAACTAAACATGTCATATTAAGCAAGACCAGTCCTAGGCCAAATCTCTCATGAGGATCCCTTGCCTCCCTTCTGTGTGACAGTCTCTGTCTTTTATTTAGGTGGCAGTCAAAGCTGCCGTTGCCCCAGACACCAGAAAGTGAGTTGGTTTCACGCTCTGCCTCTCCCAGGGGTCTTGAATTATAAAGGAGTGCCTCTGATGTGGAATTCATGGCAATTCATCTTTCCTGGTGACATTTCAAGTAAAGTGGCGGGTAGGGAAAATATTACCGGGTGGGGATCAACCCAACATTCCTCGTGTGCACACACGATTACATGGCCATCTTCTCTAGGTGGGTATTAAGAGAGCCAAATGAGGCCTGCTGTTCGATTTTATTCTAAAGGTATCCATTGGAAGCTTGCCCACTAACCAGGCTCTTGTCATGTAATCCTCATGACAATGAGCAAGGACAGGTAGGTTTTACAGAGGAGGACACTGAGGCACAGAGAAAACCGTTCACCAAAGCAAGTCACGTGGGCTAAAGGTGGGGTGGGGCTGGAGTCAGAATTCCTGGAAGAGAAGGTGGTCACCTCCCTCAGGATGACTGCTGTCTGTCTAAGAACAGGGCTCAACCTAGAAACAACAGAGAAAGAACAGAGCTTCCACAGATAGCCATGAAGAGAAAGGTATCCTGGGCAAAGTCTGGCATGAGGGAAGGCTGGCATCAGGAAAGTGCAGGGCACAGCCAGACTCCAGAACAGGTGTGTCTCTCATACAAATGATATATAAAGGGTTACGGTTTGGGCCGTTATCCCCCTCCCCTCCAATTTTGTTTTTGTCTTTTTGCTTATTAATGCAAAGAATGTATGCTTGTATAGAACTTAACTTGAACCCTCTTATAAGTAGGATTTCATTAGCTCCTGTAAACAGCCCTGAAAGGTAGTTAGGGTAGGTGGGTAGGTAGGCAGAGATTATACAACTGACACCAAAAGATTTCAAATAAATGCCTATTGAATAAATGAATGAATGAATGAATGACTTGCCCAAGGCCACCAGCACTAAATGGGAGAATAGGGACTAAGTTTCATTTTGCTGCCTCCAAATCCCAAACTCTTTTCACTATCGTACATATCTGGGAGCTTTAGCAGCGCCATTGTGTGTGTGTACTAGGGGGTAGGGAATTAGACTCATTATTTTGTTTTCTAATGTGCTGATCACTTGAAAAAACTCCAGGCAGTAGAACAATACAAGCATTCATTAAAGTACTTCAATAGACTGACAGCAGCAACAATAACCTAAAATTAAATGAAGCAGAGTATCTCATGTGAGTCTTCTCTTGAAGAGTCCAGTGCAAAGGCACCAGGCCTTCGGGAAGTAGAATAGGACTCCCCAGGAGAAAGACAAAGCAGAGATTTACAGAACCTGGTTGGGGGTCGGGGACAGCAGGCTAGGAGGACCCCCACCAGCCAGGCAATAAACGCCCAGGACCACAGTCCTCTGGGCAGCTTTCAAAAGCCTCCACAATTCATGAGTAGCTGTAATCTACCAGTAACCATGAGTAAGTATCAGGCCTAGAAAGGACCTCAGAGATCAGAGATCAGAAATCACTATCATATTTTATTTTATTTTATTTTATTTTATTTTATTTTATTTTATTTTATTTTTGAGACACAGTTTCACTCTTATCACCCAGGCTGGAGTGCAATGGCGGGATCTCGGCTCACCACAACCTCCGCCTCCTGGGTTCAAGGAATTTTCCTGCCTCAGCCTCCCTAGTAGCAGGGACTACAGGCATACGCCACCATGCCCAGCTAATTTTTGTATTTTTAGTAGAGACGGGGTTTCACCATGTTGACCAGGATGGTCTCGATCTCTTGACCTTGTGATCCACCCACCTTGGCCTCCCAAAGTGCTGGGATTATAGGCATAAGCCACCGCGCCTGGCCCACTATCATATTTTAAAGAGTCCCAACATAATGACATCTTTGTACTAACTTCACTTTTTGGAGAAATGTGTCCTTAAAGTGCTTAGTACAGCTGTTCTAGCTTTTTAATTCTGCTTCTGGTTTCTTTCATTAGTTCTTCAAGTCACCAGAAGGGTAGAAGGCCAGCTCTGCAGGGAAGCATACGTATATCCGTCCCTGGTATATCAGTGAGGCCTCACTGAGTGAAGCCAAGCCCACAAGTCCAGGATGCCTGCAAAGCTGGAGGGTGAGCTGCAAATCTGGCCCCATCCCTGTAGCCCAAGAGAGCACACACCCACGCACTTTGGGTCAGACTAAGGGGTATATAAGGTGCATAAGGCCAGTCTCTGCCTGCAGACAACTAAGACTGTCAGAGGAGTTTGAACTAGAGTGACTCCATCTTGAAGAAGGGCAGAGTAAAATAAGGTTGAGAGCTACTGGGCTGCATTCCCAGGAAGTTAGGCATTCTATAAGTCACAGGATGAGATAGGAGATCGGCACAAGATACAGGTCACAAAGATCTTACTGACTGGCCAGGCACGATGGCTCATGTCTGTAATCCCAGCACTTTGGGAGGCCGAGGCAGGCAGATCACAAGGTCAGGAGTTTGAGACCAGCCTGACCAAAATGGTGAAACCCCGTTTCTGAAAAAAGATACAAAAATTAACTGGGCACAGTGGTATGCACCTGTAGTCCCAGCTACTTGGGAGGCTGAGGCAGGAGAATCACTTGAACCTGGAAAGCAGAGGTTGCAGTGAGCCGAAATCACACCACAGCACTCTGCACTCCAGCCTGGGCGATCAAGTGGGACTCCGTCTCAAAAAAAAAAAAAAAAAAACTTACTGATAAAATAGCAGGCAGTAAAGAAGCTGACCAAATTTCACCAAAACCAAGATGGTGATGAAAGTGATCTCTGGTTGTCCTCACTGCTCATTATAAGCTAATTATAATACATTAGCATGCTAAGAGACACTCCCACCAGTGCCATGACAGTTTTCAAATGCCATGGCAACGTCAGGAAGTTACCCTATATGGTCTAAAAAGGGAGGAACCCTTAGTTCCAGGGGAATTGCCCATCCCTTCCCAGGAGAACTCATAAGTAATTCATCCCTTGTTTAGCATAATGACCATAAAATAGCCAACTAACAGCCCTCAGGGAGTAGCCATTGTTTTATTCCTTCCATTTTTTTTTTTTTTTTTTTGAGATAAAGTTTCACTGTTGTTGCCCAGGCTGGACTGCAATGGCGCTATCTTGCCTCACTTTAACCTCCGCCTCCCGGGTTCAAGTGATTCTCCTGCCTCAGCCTCCCGAGTACCTGGGACTACAGGTGCCCCCACCATGCCCAGCTCATTTTTTATATTTTTAGTAGACACAGGGTTTTAGCGTGTTGGCCAGGTTGGTCTCAAACTCCTAACCTCAGGTGATCCACCTACCTCGGCCTCTCAAAGTGCTGGGATTACAGGCGTGAGCCACCGTGCTCGGCCTGTTCCTTTACTTTCTTGATAAACTTGCTTTCACTTTATGGATTCATCTGAAGTTCTTTCTTGTCCAAGATCCAAGAACCCTCTCTTCGGGTCTGGATGAAGACCCTTTCCGGTAACAAGACCTTGTTAGTGAAATGAAATGAACAGAGGCCGAGCAAGGTAGCTCACACCTGTAATCCTAGCACTTTACGGGGCTGAGGTGGAAGGATTGCTTGAACCCAGGAGTTCAAGACCAGTTTAGGCAACACAGGGAGACCTTGTCCTACAAAAAAAAAAAAAAAAATTAGCTGGGCATGGTGGTGTGTGCAAGTAGTCCCAGCTACTCTGGAGGGTGAGGTATTAAGATCACTTGGGCCTAGAAGGTAAGGGCTGCAGCGAGCCATGATCGCACCATTGCACTCAGCCTGGGTAACACAGTAAGACCCTGTTTCAAAAAAAAAGAAACAAACAGAGTACTCTCCTGAATGAGTTGCCTTCACTACAGGAAGCCTTACCTAAGGCAAAAATATGAACCCAAAGTTTGTCTTTGGTGTGTTGTTCCCCGCTATGCTCATGACCCTCTTTTTTTTGTTTTTTTGAGACTGAGTCTTGCTCTGTCACCCAGGCTGGAGTGCAGTGGCACAATCTCAGTTCACAGCAACTTCCACCTCCCAGGTTCAAGCTATTCTCCTGCCTCAGCCTCCCAAGTAGCTGGGATTACAGGCATGCACCATCACACCCAGCTAATTTTTTCTTTTTCTTTTTTTTTTTTTTTTTGTATTTTTAGTAAAGGCAGGGTTTCACTATGTTGGTCAGGCTGGTCTTGAACTCCTGACCTCTAACTCCGCAGCCTCCCAAAGTGCTGGGATTACAGGCGTGAGCTACCACGCTCAGCCACTCATGATTCTCTTAAACCCAACTAGTGCCTTCTCTCACCATTCAAGGCCCAGGGACCTCAGCCCTCTTTGCCCCTCCTCACTTCCAGTAACCAAATCTTCCTGGCCTAGCACTCAATCTCTAAGGCTTCCATACTGCGTATCTTAACAATTAATTACAGAGACTCATTCTTACTAGAGTGGTAGCTAACTAATATATTGCCTTCCCAGGTGACAGAATACTTCTGTCCATCTAAAACAAACACTTCTCTAGAAGCAGTCAAGGAGTGACATACAGGGTAGGAATTTCAAACAGTAAGGCAGGTCAGCTCAGGAGAGGGAGATCTTTGTACTGAGCTACAATTTTTTGTTTCAGTTTGGTTTCTGTTTGAGACAGTATCACTGCTGCCCAGGCTGCAGTGAGCAATGATTGCTCCACTGCACTCTAGTTCTGGATGGCAGAGCAAGACATCTTCTCTAAAACATAAAAATTTTTAAAAATGTAAATTTTAGGCTGGGTGTGGTGGCTCACGCCTGTAATCCAAGCACTTTGGAGGCCAAGGCAGGCGGATCACCTAAGGTCGGGAGTTCAAGACCAGCCTGATCAACATGGTGAAATCCCGTCTTTAAAAAAAAAAATTTTTTTTTAATGTAAATTTTAGGCTGATCCGAGTGCAGTGGCATTTACAACTAATTGATCACAACCAGTTACAGATTTCTTTGTTCCTTTTCCACTCCCACTGTTTCACTTGACTAGCCTTAAAAAAAAAATGTAAATTTAAAAAAAGAGAACCATTGAGGGTAAAAGCTAAATCTATGCTATTAATATTATTAGAGCTATATTAATTCACAGAGGGAAAAGATCATTGTGGAAATGAGTCCACAATGGATTCAGAGTGTGGAAAAAGTCCCACACTACTGGGAGATAAGACTGAGTCTAAAGTGTAAATAGAATACAAGAATGGCCTGTTCCAGGCCTTTCCAAAGGGTACTAAAAAGGATCCTCTGGAGCCCTTTTCTTACTTTTCCAAAGAGATTCACTTAAATTTCAGAAGCTTCTAGAATCTCCTCAAATCCATCCAACCTTGGGAATTACAGTGATGGTGGGGAACAACCATAACCCTAACTGGGGGGGGGGGGCCCTGCCATGAGATATGTAGGAAACTTGTTTCCATTCCAGCAGGTCATGACCCTTCTGTAATCCTGTTCCTTCAGCCTGCCCCTTGGGAGAGGTGTGTTCTCAGCTAGAAACTCTAAATTGGTCTTGTTGAACTGGAAGAGTCAGGAACGCTGCTAAAGGGCTGCCTCTGCCCCACTCACATCTCTCCCTGAAACCAGGACTGTTTATAGTTGATTTGTCTTTCTCAGTTGTCCTCCTGAGACTGCCCCCAGAGGGCTGACAAGAATTGTATGCCGGCTTCTGGACAGAAATATAGTTGTAATTGAACACTAATCAGGCTGCACTCTGCCCACTTTCTTGTTGCTAAAAGTCACTAGATCCTGAGCATTTGCATTGCCTTTGTACCTACAGAGAGGAGCTCTGACATTAGGGTCATAAGACTAAAAATTGATTTGCATCCCCATGGTTTCTATGGACAGGATCTCTGACATGAGAATCTAAGGTTTTTGTTTAAGGATTGCTTAAACAGTTTTTCAGACCCCCTACTTCCAGCACCCAGTTTGAAGACCCCACAGAGGAACGGGGTCAGCGTGAGAACACAGCTTTTTCCTCTCCCTGTCCCAGAACTTCAGCCTGCACTCTTCTACCAATCAACCATCTCTGCACTTCAGCCCACTCCAAAACCCTTAAGAACCCTAGCCCCAAATTCCTTGGAGAGATGGAGATGAGGTTTTCTCCCATCTCCTCATTCAATGATCCTACGATTAAACCTCTTTCTCTGGTGGGGCACCTGGCTCACACCTGTAATCCCAGCACTTTGGGAGGCCAAGGTGTGTGAATCATGAGGTCAAGAGATCAAAACCATCCTGGCCAACATGGTGAAACCCCCTCTCTATTAAAAATACAAAAATTAGCTGGTCGTGTTGTTCCACGCCTGTAGTCCCAGCTACTCAGGAGGCTGAGGCAGGAGAATTACTTGAACCCAGGAGGCAGAGGTTGCAGTGAGCTGAGATTGTGCCACTGCACTCCAGCCTAGTGACAGAGCAAGACTCTGTCTCAAAAAAACAAACAAAGCAAAAACAACAACAAAAAAAACGCTCTTTCTCTGCTGTAACCCAGTGTCTTAGCTTATTGACTTGTTGTGTTCACTGGGCAAGCAGACAATGACGGGTCCACTCCCCTCCCCAGAACTGCCCCTACTTTTCCTTCTAATCTCCATTTTGTGCTGTAACTTCTTCCTCACCCTTCTTTTTTGTTTGGTACCCCAGCTCACACCTTGGTCCACATTTACCCTCCAGTCATTGTTGCAGTTGCCCGAGGTGTCACCTGCCCCAGGGTTTCCCTCCTGGGACACTCTGGATTGCACATGGCCAAACCTACAAGAGAGAAGGAGTTTGTAAGATCTTTTAGGCTGACTGACTGCATCATGGACTATGCCATGGTAATCTCTGTGACCTGTAGGTATACCCCAGATGAGTTCCTGGAACTAGGAAGTCTGAAGTAACTGGAAAACCACCAAAGGGAAGAATAATCAACCCCTGCAGTGCCTAATTAACTTTGAGATATTCTTCTATTGTTCCTTATTCCCGTCTCAACTGATAAGGCAACTGGACTTTGTAACCGACCTTGGTTCACCTCATGACTCCAAACTCTATGACCCAATCCCAGCTTGCAAAAACTGCCCTGAACTGTAACTTCTGTAACTTTCCACCTCCTACCTCAAACCTGTAAAACCAACTCCTATCCCACCACCCTGTGCTGACTCTCTTTTCGGAGTCAGCCCAACTGCACCTGGGTGAATAAACAGCCATGTTGCTCATACGAAGCCTGTTTAGAGGTGGGGGGGGGTCCCCTTCATTCAGAGTTAACATCCTGTGGGGCAACCTTGACCTGAGGGGGCCAGAGCTGTTGGATAAACATCCTCTGTTCTTTCCCTTGAATGAACAATTTTCAAGTTTGTTCTTTGGTTCTCTTTAGGGGCAAACAGGTAGACCAAGCCCAGTTGGTCTCCTTGGAAAGAGCTTGATAAGGCAGCACATCTTGGAACAGCTCTCCCTCCTTCCTTGGGTCACTGTCCCCAGTTCCTCACTCCTGTTCTGGGTTAATTCCCATAATAAATGACCTGCATGTAAGCTCTTGTCTCAGACTCTGCTTCTGCAGGAAATACTAGCTGACAGCTCTCCTTTCTCCCCAGGCCCCACTCTGCTTTTTCCTCTCCACGCTGTTTTTCTCCTCAAGGTCTGTTCTCCTACTTAGTCAGCTTCGGAGACACTGTGTGTTCCCAGGCAGGCTGCACATGACAAGGTGGGCGTACACCTCCACTTGGCTCCCTGGAAACCAAGGGAACCAAGGTCAAGAAGGACAGCAAGAACAAGAGAGGGGCTAAAGAGGGGAGCGGGATGCTTCTAGTCCTAAGAAGTCTTCTTTGGGATAGAGGGAACTGGTCTAGCCTGAGAGAGAGTATGGCCTGATGTTCTTCTTGAATACTCTGTGGTCCCTGGAGGTAGGCCTGCATGCTGGTTGGTGGCATGATCTTCAGGTCTCAAGGGATTCTTCCTGTCCTGAACAGCTCAACTGGGCTTTTTCTGAATGAGTGCCTGGACTTCTTCTCCAGCCTCCAAGTGTACAACTTGACCTTGAGCACCCCTCTGTTCTCCGTCCTCACTGAGGAAACAGTAGAAGGGCTTTATTTACATTTAGTCTGTGGCAGGAAGCACCCATCCACTGAAGAGTTTCCCCCTCTATGTCAGGCTTGGCCCAGGCTGCTGTAAAGACCTGTCACCATCTAGTTTCAGGAATGGTAAAACACTCCCCAGGCCAGGAGTGGTGGCTCATGCCTGTAATCCTAGCACTTTGGGAGGCCAAGGACAGGAAGATCACTTGAGGTCAGGAGTTTGAGACCAGCCTGGCCAACATGGTGAAACTCCCCAATCTCTTTTTTTTTTGAGACAGAGTCTTGCTCTGTCACTCAGGCTGGAGGGCAGTGGCACAATCTTGGCTCACTGCAATCTCTGCCTCCCGGGTTCAAGCAATTCTTCTGCCTCAGCCTCCCAAGTAGCTGGGACTATAGATGTGTACCACAACGCTCAGCAAATTTTTTGTATTTTTAATAGAGACAGGGTTTCACCATGTTGGTCAGGATTGTCTTGATCTCCTGATCTCATGATCCGCCCACCTCAGCCTCCCAAAGTGCTGATTACAGGTGTGAGCCATGGCGCCTGGCTGGTGAAACCATGTCTCTACTAAAAATACAAAAAAGAAAAAAAATCCACCCAAAAAAGCCCAGGTGTAGATGGGTTCACAGCTAAATTCTACCAGACATACAAAGAGGAGCTGGTACCATTCCTTCTGAAACTATTCCAAACAATCCAAAAAGAGGGAATCCTTCCCAAATCATTTTATGAGACCAACATTATCCTGATACCAAAACCCGGCAGAGAATCAGCAAGAAAAGAAAACTTCAGGCCAATATCCATGAGGAACATAGATGCAAAAATCTTCAATAAAATACTGGCAAACCGACTGCAACAGCACATCAAAAAGCTTATCCACCATGATCAAGTAGGCTTCATCCCGGGGATGCAAGGCTGGTTCAACATATGCAAATCTATAAACATAATCCACCACATAAACAGAACCAAAGACAAAAACCACATAATAATCTCAATTGATACAGAGAAGGCCTTTGACAAAATTCAACAGCCCTTTATGCTAAAAACCCTCAATAAACTAGGTATTGATGGAACATATCTCAAAATGGTAAAAACTATTTACGACAAACCAACAGCCAATATCATACTGAATGGACAAAAACTAGAAGCATTCCCTTTGAAATCTGGCACTAGACAAGGATGTCCTCTCTCACCACTCCTATTCAATATAGTACTGGAAGTTCTAACCAGAGCAATTAGGCAAGAAAAAGAAATAAAGGGTATTCAAATAGGAAAGGAGGAAGTCAAATTGTCTCTATTTGCAGACGACATGATTGTATATCTAGAAGACCCCATCGTCTCAGCCCAAAATCTCCTGAAACTGATAAGCAACTTCAGCAAAGTCTCAGGATACAAAATCAATGTGCAAAAATCACAAGCATTCCT
>PVKV010040311.1:0-12360 GCA_004027835.1 Alouatta palliata
ATCCCAGCACTTTGGGAGGCCGAGGCGGGTGGATCACGAGGTCAAGAGATCGAGACCATCCTGGTCAACATGGTGAAACCCCGTCTCTACTAAAAATACAAAAATTAGCTGGGCATGGTGGCACTTGCCTGTAGTCCCAGCTACTCGGGAGGCTGAGGCAGGAGAATTGCTTGAACCCAGGAGGCGGAGGTTGCGGTGAACCGAGATCGCGCCATTGCACTCCAGCCTGGGTAACAAGAGCGAAACTCCGTCTCAAAAAAAAAAAAAAAAAAAAAGTAAAATAATAAAAGAATGTAAAAGAATGGCTACTCCATAGGCAGAGCAGCCCCAAGGACTGCTGGTTGGTTACTTTTATAGTTATTTCTTGATTATATGTATTATCCTTTTTATATATTTCAAAATGTTATTTTAAAATATTTTGTTGATAAATTTGGAGCTGGGTGCAGTGGCTCACGCCTGTAATCCCAGCACTTTGGGAGGCAGAGGCAGGTGGATTGCTTGAGCCCAGGAGTTTCGGACCAGCCTGGGCAACATCGAAAAACCCCATCTCCACAAAAAAAGTAGAATTAGCTGGGCGTGGTGGCATGCACTTGTAGTCCCAGCTACTCAAGAGGATAACATGGGAGAATCACCTGAGCCCAGGGAAGTCGAGGCTGTAGTAAGCTGTGATCACACCAGTGCACTTCATTGTGACAAAGTGAGACCCTGTCTCAAACAAAAAAAAAAAAATGCATCTATGTTAAAGAAGGATATTGGTTTACAGTTACCTTGCAATGTGGTTGTTTGGTTTTGATATCTGGGTAATGCTGGCCTCATGAATTGAGTCAGGAAATCCATTCCCTTTGTTTATTTTCTGGAAGGATTGATATTTTTTGGCAATTTTTTGTAAAAACAATGTAATTTATTTTGAGACAGGGTCTCGCTCTGTCACCCAGGCTGGAGTGCAGTGGCATGGTCTCGGCTCACAACAACCTCCACCTCCTGGGCTCAAGTGATCCTCCTGTCTCAGCCTCTGGAGTAGCTGGGACCATAGGTGGATGCCACCATACCCAGCTAATTTTTTATATTTTTGGTGGAGATTGGGTTTTGCCATGTTGCCCAGCTGGTCTCAAACTCCTGAGCTCCAGCAATCTGCCCAACTTGACCTCCCCAAATGCTGGGATTATAGGCATAAGCCACCACATCAGCCAGGATTGGTATTATTTGTATTGAATGTGTGATAGAAATTTACTGGTGAAACTATTTGGGTACAAAATTTTTTTTTTTTGAGACGGAGTTTCGCTCTTGTTGCCCAGGCTGGAGTGCAATGGCGCGATCTCGGCTCACCGCAACCTCCGCCTCCTGGGTTCAAGCAATTCTCCTGCCTCAGCCTCCTCAGTAGCTGGGACTACAGGTGCATGCCACCACACCCAGCTAATTTTTATATGTTTAGTAGAGACGGGGTTTCACCACGTTGACCAGGATGGTCTCGATCTCTTGACCTCGTGATCCACCCGCCTCGGCCTCCCAAAGTGCTGGGATTACAGGCGTGAGCCACCGCGCCCGGCCTAGGGTACAAAATTTTTTGTGGAGGAAGGTCTTACATGATTAATTTAATTTCTTTTCTTTTTCTTTTTTTTTTTGAGACAGAGTCTTGCTTTGTCACCTAGACTGGAGTACAGTGGCACAATCTTGGCTCACTACAACCTCCGCCTCACGGGTTCAAGTAATTCTTCTGCCTCAGCCTCCTGAGTAACTGGACTACTGGCGCACACCATCATGCCTGGCTAACTTTTGTATTTTTAGTAGAGATGGGGTTTCACCATGTTGGCCAGGCTGGTCTCGAACTCCTGACCTCTTGATCCTCCCACCTTGGCCTCCCAAAGTGCTGGGATTACAGGCATGAGCCACCGTGCTTGGCCTGAATTCAGTTTCTTCAATTGATTTAGGACCATCCAGGTTTTCTATTTGTTCATTAATTTGTATTGATGTATAATAGATGCATATAGTTTTGGAGTACATGTGATAATTTAATAGATTCATATAATTTATAAATGTCAAGTCAGTGTAGCTGGATATCCATCACTTTAAATATGTGTATTTTCTTTAGGCTAGAACCATTTGAATTATTGTCTTCTAGCTATTTTGAAAGGTACAGTAGATTATTGCAAACTATAGTCACCCTACTGATCTAATACTATCTTATTTCTCCTATTAAATCGTATATTTGTACCCATTTCATTTTTTTATATTTTTTTGAGATGGAATTTCACTCCTTTCATCCAGGCTGGAGTGCAATAGTATGATATCTGGTCACTGAGACCTCTGCCTCCTGTCTTAACCTCCTGAGTAGCTGGGATTACAGGCACCCGCCACCACGCCCAGCTAATTTTTGTATTTTTGGTGGAGATGGGGTTTCACCACGTTGGCCAGGCTGGTCTCAAACTACTGACCTCAAGTGATCCACCCACCCTTGGCCTCCCAAAGTGCTGAGATTATAGGCCTGAGCCACTGCGCCCAGCTATTTGTACCCATTAATCGACTTCCCTTTATCCTACCATTTCCCTTTCCCCTGCTGCTTTTTTTTTTTTTTTTCCTGAGACAGTCTCCTTCTGTCACCCAGGATAAAGTGCAGTGTGAGATTTTGGCTCACTGCAGCCTCTGCCTCCTGGGTTCGTGATCCTCAGCCTCCCAAGTAGCTAGGATTACAGGCACGTGCCACTGTACCTGGCTCAGTTTTTTGTATTTTTAGCAGAGACGGGGTTACACCACGTTGGCCAGGCTAGTCTCAAACTCCTGACCTCAAATCATCCGGCTGCCTCAGCCTCCCAAACTGCTAGGATTACAGGCGAGAGCCCCCATGCTCGGCCAAGCCTGCCTTAATCTTAAACTCAGATTAGATCTGGGCTTTGGAGTTTGGAAAGGCATAGCAATTCTTTCAGAGGCACTCATAATAGAATCAACTAGTGCAGACAAGGATGTTCTGAAACTTAGACTGTTCCTAAGTGCAAAAATAACAGAGCCAAATCACACAGATGTATAAACTGGACTCTGGACCTAGAAATCCAGACATTACTTTCTACCCTGATCCAGTTAAGAAAAGAGATTATTTTTTAGTATGCCATACAGGTTTATTGGTTATTTTACACAAAAGAATGTGAGCAATTTGCAAGCATTCGATACTTTAAAAGGCTCAATAAAAGCTGCCTTCCTTTCAACCTAAGAAAGTATACTAACTCCAGGCAAATAGAATAGAGTCAGATTTCAAGTTTATATAATAGACTAAGAAGAAACCCAGGGTCCCTGCTTTGTTAGGAAAATAGACAAAACCAGCTAAAAGTAAAGGAAAAAAATTAAAAGTAAGACATTGGCTGGGCACCGTGGCTCACACCTGTAATCCCAGCACTTTGGGAGCTGGAGGAGGGTGGATCACTTGAGGTCAGGAGTTTCAGACTAGCCTGGGCAACGTGGTGAAACCCTGTCTCTACTAAAAATACAAAAAATTAGTCAAGCGTGGTGGCACACACATATAATCCCAGCTACTCAGGAGGCTGAGCCAGGAGAATAGCTTGAACCTGGGAGGCAGAGGTTGCAGTGAGCCAAGATCCACCCACTGCACTCCAACCTGGGTGACAGAGTGAGACCACATCAAAAAAACCAAATACTAAACTACGATTCCTATAACATAAACTATTCGCCTATGAGACAGACAACACATTCAACATTCAAACATAAAGTTAATGTATTTTAAAAAGGAAAAAAGTGGCTACTCTGGGGACACTGCCTATGGGGTACCCCTGCTCCACAAGGAGCAATTAAATAAATAAATAAAAAGAAAAAAGTAATGGTAAAGTTATCAGGTAGGAATTTTTCAAATGAATCATTGATAGTTTTACCAGCTCCCTTTGAAGGAATCCAAAAGCCACAAAGCAAAACAAAATTTTAAAATGATGGAGACTTCCTGAAACTAAGCCCAAAATTCCAATATTTTTCCTTTCTTCAAATCTTCTAAACCTATCCTATAAGGGTATCCTCTAAACCCTTTTATGAGAAATAACACACTCTGGTCACTGCGAACATTTCTGCACAATGACATAATCAGAAATTATACTTCTTCCATTATTTAACTTATTCATTCTCATTCTCCACATACCATGAACACCAGAGTAAGCAAGAGAATATAATTTTCCCCTGTAACTGAAGCATTACTAAATTTACAACATGAGAAACTTAGGCACTGTGGAAGGCCCTGATGGCAAAGGAAATAAGCCACCCACATGGCCTTAAGAACAAACTGCACATCTCTAAGGAAGATTTAGAGAAGCCTTTATCCAGGAATGGGTCTTCTCCAAGGCTGGACAGGGAGGGAGTGTGGAAAGCACAGCATTCCTTGTAGGATAAAAGGTGTCACTTGGAGACACCCTGGTGTCCTGAGGAAGAGAAGGAGACACTGAAACAGCCTGTTTTGTGCATTTTAAATCTTCCTTGTTTTCCACTGTCAATAACTGTTCTATCTTCTCTTTCAAAGATAAATTTGCCTGAAACTTATGTTTGGGTGTCATAAAGTGTTCTTTCTGAGTTATTTTCTGGCCCTCTGACCCCTTTGACTCAGGGCAAATGAGTTTGTTACTGGAATCCTCACTGGTTTCCCCTTCTATGGGAGGTAGATGTTGAGGTTTTGTAGCTTGTTTATTCATAGATTCTTCTTTCAGTAAATTCACATCCCCATGAAAGTCTCGAGATGTAAAACTTGGAGTTTTATCTATCCTAGAATTTTTACTAAATAAGAAACTTTTGACATTCTGTTTCCTTGCTGCCTCTGTCACTAATTTCTTTGGCTGTAGCACTGTCCTTATAAGGAGTCCCTGTGCATTCACCCTATATTCTCTTGCAGCTTTCTCTCTGCGCTGCTTCTGGAAGTCCTTGAGTTGAAGCAGTTCCTCTGGCAGCTCCATACATGTAGGCTAAGAAAAGAAAGCAAACACAAGTTTACTATAACTAAACTTCTGAATATGGTACTTAAAATCACTTCTTTTGTTTTTTGAGACGGAGTCTCTTTCTGTTGCCAGGTTGGAGTGCAGTGGGGTGATCTCAGCTCACTGCAACCTCCGACTCCCTGATTCAAGCGATTCTCATTCCTCAGCCTCCCGAGTAGCTGGGATTACAGGCACATGCCACACGTCCAGCTAAATTTTTGTAGTTTTAGTAGAAACAGGTTTTCACCATGTTGACCAGGATGGTCTCGATCTCCTGACCTTGTGATCCACCCGCCTTAGCCTCCCAAAGTCCTGGGATTACAGGCATGAGCCACCATGCCCAGCCTGAAATCACTTCTATTGTACCGAATGGTAATTGGTAAGTAAGGGTCTATTCAAATGTGTTCATATAGCACCCTCTGGTGTCTTCAACTATAGTAGTACCATTTTTCTAGTAATTTCAATATTTTGAAAAGGCAATGAATCCATAGGGCTGTGTGTGTATGCACATATATATAAAAGTTATATAGGAAAAGTAAGTCTGCGTCCACTCTGGCTTCAGTTGCCTTAGCAGGTACATCTTCTGAGTTTCTTGGTTGTCTACCAAAGATAGTCGACTCATGTATGATCATATACATATACACATATTTTTTTCATCAGATTACATTTTTATTTTCCTCCAAATTTTTATTTTGTTAACTCTTTCAGGTTTGGGGGAGGGTTTTTTTTTTTGAGACAGGGTCTTGCTCTGTTGCCTAGGCTGGAGTGCAATGATGTGATCATGGCTCACTGTAACCTCTAACTCCTGTAACCTGTAACTTTGTGATCCTCCTGCCTCAGCCTCCTGAGTAGCTGCAACCACAGGTACACGCCACCATGCCTAATCTTTTTCTTTCTTTTTTTTTTTTTTTTTTTTTTGTGACAGGGCCTTGCTCTGTCACATAGGCTGAAGTGCAGTGGTGTGATCATGGCTTACTGCAACCTCCACCTCTTGGGCTCAAGCAATTCTCCCACCTGAGCCTCCCCAACTCAGAGTAGTTGGAACTTCAGGTGTGTGCCACCACACCTGGCTAATTTTTAAATATTTTGGAGACGGTTTCACTACACTGCCCAGGCTGGTCTTGAACTCCTGGGCTCAAGTGATCCTCTCTCCTCGGCCTCCAAAAGTGCTGGAATTACAGACATGAACCACCACACCCAGGCTCCAATTATATTTTCTAGCTGCTCATATGGATATCAAAAAGCTATTAATTTTTACATATGTACCAGGCACTTTACAGATTGCCTTTTTGTTTGTGGTAGTCTTTTTCAGTTGATTCTCTTCAGTTTTTAGTTGTGTAACTGGCAAGTCATAGTTCCGATTCCTTTTTCCAATTTTCATAGCTCATATTTTATTTTCTAGTTTCAGTAATAGATTCAAAAATGCTAAAATACTGGTGATTGTGACAATTTTTGTACATTCCTAATATTAATGTTCTCAAACAAATATGCAGTCTTCTCTCCTGAGATAGTTTCCACATCCATGAGTTCTGCATCCATGGACTCAACCAACTGTGGATTGATATGGTCAGGAAAAATGGCTGGGCCCGGTGGCTCACACCTGTAATCCCTGCGCTTTGGGAGGCTGAGGTGGGCAGATGACATGAGGTGATGAGTTCCAGAGCAGCCTAACCAACCCCATCTCTACTAAAAATACAAAAATTAGCTGGGCACAGTAGCGTATGCTTATAATCCCAGCTACTCAGGAGGCTGAGGGAGGAGAATCGCTTGAATTCAGGAGGTAGAGGTTGCAGTGAGCCAAGATTGCACCACTGCACTCCAGCCTGGGTGACAGAGTAAGATTCTGTCTCAAAAAAAAAAAAAAAAAAAAAAAAAAAAAAGGTTGAGCATGGTGGTTCACGCCTGTAATCCCAGCACTTTGGGAGGCCAAGGCAGGTGGATCACGAGGTCAAGAGATCGAGATCATCCTGGTCAACATGGTGAAATCCCATCTCTACTAAAAATACAAAAATTAGCTGGGCGTGGTGGCATCGCCTGTAGTTCCAGCTACTCTGGTGGCTGGGGCAGGAGAATCGCTTAAACCCAGGAGGCAGAGGTTGCAGTGAGCCAATATTGCACCACTGCACTCCAGCCTGGCGACAGAGCAAGTCTCCATCAAAGAAAGAAGAGGGGAGGGGAAGGGAGGGAAGGGGAGGGGAGGCGAGGGGTATTAGGCTAGGCGCAGTGGCTCATGCCCATAATCCCAGCACTTTGGGACACCAAGGCAGGCAGATCACCTGAGGTTGGGAGTTCGAGACCAGCTTTGCCAACATCGTGAAATCCCATCTCTACCCAAAATACAAAAATTAGTTGGGTGTGGTGGCACGTGCCTGTAATCCCAGCTACTCAGGAGGCAGAAGCAGGAGAATTGCTGGAACCCCAGAGGCGGAGGTTGCAGTGAGCTAAGATCATGCCATTGCACTCCAGCTTGAGTGACAGAGTGAGACTTCATTTCAAAAAAATAAAATAGAATATATAAATACAGAAACATTAAACTTACCCATTCTTAGACAGAAATATTTCTTGGAAACCTAACTTAGCATTACGAAAAGGTGTTCAAGGGGATGGATCATGCCCAAGCTGTTGCCCCTTCAAGAATGTTTATCACCAAGTTGGCCCCATCAAAATTATTGTGGCTATTAAGAAAGAATATCACTGTGTCTGCCTTCCAGGAGAAGAAGGCAGAAAGGAGGTTCTGAAGACAGAAAGCTGCAGCTACCTCGGTGCCTCCAAGACGGTCTGCAGATCCTCCGCGGTACGTGTTTAGGTACCCATCCACCAGAGTGGTTAGGTCAGACATCATCTCATCTAGGAGTGCCAAGCGAAGGGGTAATAGGTAGGTAGCTTCCAGGGCCAAAATTTTCAGTAAAGAGGGTAAAACAGGTCGGATGAACCATACTTCTGGATTTTCCTGGAGACAATAAAACAATTTCCTCTGAATAGTAAGCAAGACTTCAAAGAAAATAACTGTTTAAGTGTTCCTTAAGTTAAGACACTATCACTTTCTTCTGTTATTACCTTCTACTTTCAGACTATCGATAGCCTTTGAGCATACACACACTTGCACACATACTCCTACATTAACAGTGTGTATGTAAAACAGAAAGAGAGGGGTAGGGGAAAAGGCAGGTTGGTCAATCAAGACTTCTCAAAGCTAGAGGCAGCAAACTAGATTATGTGAACAGAACTGTAATCAATATATTTATGACCTAAGTTAGCATGCAAGGATATCAGGAGCTAAAGAAAATTCACCTTACTTTGGGATAAATAACTAGGGTTATTTGGTCCCACTGACTCGATCCAAATTCCCACAAAAACTCCCCCCTTGACCCAGCTAGAAAATTTATTCAAGAGTGCTTTTTACTTATTTTTATAGTTTGAGACGGAGTCTGTGTCTGTTGCCGAGGCTGGCGTGAAGTGTGCAGCGGCGCCATCTTGGCTCATCTCAACCTCCACCACCCCAGCCCCAACCCTGGGTTCAAGTGATTTTCTTGCCTCAGCCTCCTGAGTAGCTGAGATTATAGATGCCCGCCACCATGCCCAGCTAATTTCTGTATATTTAGTAGAAACGAGATTTTACCATGTTGGTCATGCTGGTCTTGAACTTCTGACCTCAGGTGATTCACCCGCCTTGGCCTCCCAAAGTGGTGGCATTACAGGCGTGAGCCACCACAGCCGGCCTAAGAATGCTAAGATAGTCAACAAATCTGGATTTTGGCTTTTATCCACTTGAGACCAGATATAAACTGTTCCCATTTGGCACAGTTAAGATTTCGGCAAGGTTCCTAGGATTACATGGCAGCTGTCGTTTTTCTATGTAATAGGCTGATAATACTGCTCAGAAAACACTTGAGAAAAGATAATGTCATACAGGACATCCTTCAACACTCACCTGAATCAGTTTTTGTCTCTCTTCTAGAAAGGAGAGATATTTAGGGGCTACTTGAAGGTGTTTGATTAAACTCTCCTGCAAAGTAGTGATGCAGTTTGGAAGATAGCCACCTGTTTCCATGGAAAACTGAAGGACATCTGCTACCTGTGGTATTTTAAAAAGACAAACAGACCAGTTGAATATATACAGAGCGCTATCTCATGGCAGAAATATATTTAGAGAAATGTCTAACTACCATTTTCCCCAAGGATCCACATGACCGACTACGTCATCATGAAATTTAAAGTTGTTCCGTCAACTTATTCTGAAAAAATGGGGGAAAAAAGCTTTTTTTTTTTTTTTTTTTTTTTTTTTTGAGGTGGAGTCTCGCTCTGTCACCCAGGCTGGAGTGCAGTGTGCAGTGGCACAAGCTCAGCTCACTACAACTTCCACCTCCCAGGTTCAAGCGAGTGCTCTGCTTCAGCCTCCCGAGTAGCTGGGATTACAGGTGCCCACCACCATGCTCGGCTCAACTTTTTTTTAGAGACAGGGTCTTGCTATGTTGTCCAGGCTGGAGTGAAGTGGCTATTCACAAGCAAGATTCCACTACTGATGAGCACAGGTGTTCTGACCTGGTCCATTTCTGACCTGGGCTCATTCACCTTCACTTAGGCAACCTGGTTGTTCTCCCTGCTTCTAGGAGGCCACCACATTGATGCCAGTCTCAGTACAGACACCCAGTCAGCACAGTGCCCTACAGTCCCAAACTCCTTAGGTCAAACAATCCTCCCACCTCAGCCTTCACAGTAACTGTGACTACAGGCACAAACCATCATACCCAGCAATCCATATTTACTGTGTCCTTATCTACTTTCTTCCCCACCCCCGCCACCAAGATGGAGTCTTGCTCTGTCACCCAGAGCTGGAGTGCAATGGTGCAATCTCGGCTCGCTGCAACCTCCACCTCTGGGGTTGAAACCATACTCCTGTCTCAGCCTCCTGAGTAGCTGAGATTACAGGCACGTGCCATCACGCCTAATTTTTTTAATTTTAGTAGAGACGGGGTTTCATCATGTTGGCCAGGATGGTTTCAATCTCTTGACTTCGTGATCTGCCTGCCTCGGCCTCCCAAAGTACTGGGATTATAGGCGTGAGCCACCGCACCCGGCCAACAAGTGTTGTTTTTTTTCCAGTCTTTCTAAGGTTCAATTCAGGTAACAAGTGTTTTTTTAAGAGCTGGGCAGAGGGATATTTTACTACAGTCAGAGGAGAAGGTGATGTGATGATGGAAGCAGAGATTACAGTGATGCACTTTGAAAACGGAGGAAGGGGCCGCTAAAAGGTGAATACAAGTGGCCGCTAGAAGCTGAAAAAGGCAAGGAAACTCTCCTCTTCAGAGCCTCTGGAAGAAACCAGCCGTGCAGAACACCTTGGCTTTACCCTAGTGAAAATGATTCAAGACTTCTGACCCTTAAAACAATAAAGTAATAAATTTGTACTGTTTTAGACCACTAAATTTGTGGTGATTTGTTACAGCAGCTGTACGAAACTAAAATGCTATTACAGAAAAACACATTGGTGAAATTTCTGCTTCTTGGACTATATAAATCTGAAAAGAAAAACATGAACAGATATGCCAAGGTCTTCATTAGACAATATGTGTAAGATCTAATCAAGAAGCCTAAAGGCCTCAAGGAAACAAGCAGCAATTATCTTAGAGTTTGGAGGAAGCATAAAAGCAATCTCTACTTAGTGAAATATCCTGAGAAAAGGCACAAAGGAACATGTAAGTTAGAAACGGCAGCAAATTCATTGTGGATAGATACATAAACAGAAAAAGTGAACCAAATATAGTAACATAAAATTGAATAGGGATTGCTGCTCAAAAATAATTGGCCAATTCATTAGTTCAATTTCTCTCCAAACGCTCTAGGCTTGTGTAGTCAAGATATCCCTTTCAGTCATAAACCTAAAAGTCTAGAAGTACCTAAAGAAAACATAATGAAAACTGGTGGTTTTGGTGCTCTCACAGCCAAACCACAAACCTAGATCAGCTCTAAGAGATAGTAGAGGTTCATCCTGTACTTGGGTGGCTGAGGCAGGAGGATGGCTTGAGCGTAAGAGTTTGAGACTAGCTTGGGCAACACAGTAAGACTCTGCTTCTAAATGATAATAATAATAACAAAACAATAATAGTTAGTAGAATCTAGGGAATTTTTATTTCTCTAAGGTCCATTAGATGACAGACAAATTATATCACTTCAGGCTGTTTTGGGCCCAAATAGATTTGGGGGACATACATAGGACAACCTGTACTCCTGAGCTACATGTCAGTTTGCCATAATTGTTACATATGTGGTAAAGGCAGATATTTGATTGTTCCTCTCACACTGTGTCTCCCATGTCAGGCTTCTGAATGATCCCTAAATTGCTCAAGATTCACAATGCTATGGAGTATGGATCTTGCTTCTTATTTGACAAATTCTGGAGCAAAATGAGGAAAACAACTTTCTAAATAATTTTAAGTAACTTCTCTGCAGTGCTTTTAGACTATACCAAATCTTCTCACATATTGTACAAATATTTTACATGAGAAGTGAGCAGAAATGGGGCACCAAAAAAAAAAAAAATTAAAAAGACTTTCACTTATCAGATGACCAGATAAGCCCTTTTATCAACAGGAGCTGTGCATATTGGTTTGAATCCAGTGCTTCCCTTCATGTACCTGTGTGTCAAAGACATTATTCAGCAAAACTCCATACTGATGAGAGAGGCAATCAGAAAGCCAACGACAATCATGGATAACCTAAGGAATCAGAAGGGAACAGTTATTAGAACCAGCCTGCTAATCTTAATAGCGCAGGAATTGGTTTACACACGTACCTTCAAAATTCTCTTGTCTTCTAATATCATCTGAAGTCCATTGTTGAAAGCTCGACTTCCCAGAAGGAAAATGTCAAATAAATAAACTCGGCAATTTGTGGCCACCTACAATAGACCATCCAGATACACATATCATAGGATAAGGAAGAACTAAGGAAGGGAAATCTGAGGATGAAAAGTAAAAGACATGTGTTAAAATATCTAACATCTTCACTTCATCTATCTATTTATCTATTTAGAGACAGAGTTTCGCTCTATCGCCCAGGCTGGAGTGCAGTGGCACAATCTCGGCTCACTGCAGCCTCCATCTCCTGGGTTCCAGCAATTTTCCTGCCTCAGTCTCTGTAGTAGCTGGGATTACAGTCATCTGCCTCCATGCCCAGCTAATTTTTATATTTTTAGTAGAGACAGGGGGGCGCGGTGGCTCACGCCTGTAATCCCAGCACTTTGGGAGGCCGAGGCGGGTGGATCACGAGGTCAAGAGATCGAGACCATCCTGGTCAACATGATGAAACCCCGTCTCTACTAAAAATACAAAAATTAGCTGGGCATGGTGGCACGTGCCTGTAGTCCCAGCTACTCGGGAGGCTGAGGCAGGAGAATTGCTTGAAC